>JAJOZX010012282.1:0-108712 GCA_023014485.1 Bathynomus jamesi
GAGTACTTTCGGGAGTGTTCACCAGGGAGGATACCCGCGTCATCCCCGAGCCAGGCGTGAGGCACGAAGGTGCTGGCCTGGATAGTGTTCGATGTACCGCGACAGTCATCGCCGATAGAATAGACAAACTGAGCGCGTTTAAGGCTCCTGGGCCAGACCAGTTTCTCCCCAGAGTGTTGCGAGAAGTGCGCTACCAGGTGGCTCCCCACCTGGCTACAGTCTTCAACAAATCGTTGGAGATGGGCCAGGTGCCTGGTGACTGGAGGGAAGCCAACGTGACCCCTATCTTTAAGAAAAGGGATCACGAAAGTACAGGGAACTATCGTCCCATTAGTCTCACTTCAGTTGTAGGTAAATTATTAGAAGGGATAATAGCTGATAGGATCGTTGAACACTTGGATTCCTACAAGCTGCGTGGGGACTCCCAACATGGGTTTAGACGGCATAGGTCGTGTCTCACCAACTTGCTCGAGTTTTTCCACGTCATGTTGAGTGAGTATGATAAGAATAGGGCGATTGATATACTTTATCTCGACTTTCAGAAAGCCTTTGATAAGGTACCTCACCGCCGGCTAATGGCGAAAGTGCGCGCGCTGGGTATCGGTGGGGAAATAGGTAGGTGGATTGAAAACTGGCTAAGGAATAGGCGGCAGAGGGTGGTAATTAAAGGGGCTAGTTCGGGTTGGGCCTCGGTCACTAGTGGGGTTCCTCAGGGTTCCGTTTTGGGGCCACTGTTGTTTACCATTTACATAAATGATATCGACGGTGGCATCGTCAGTCGGATCGCCAAATTCGCTGATGACACCAAGCTTGGGGCCAATGTTGGGACGCCCGAAGCGATCGAGGAACTGCGTGCGGACCTAGGTAGGATAGGAGAGTGGTCCGAAAAATGGCAAATGCCGTTTAACTTGGGTAAATGCAAAGTGATGCACATTGGCTACGCCAATCCCAAGTCGGACTACTCGATGTTGGGCAGTAATATCGAGGTGATTTAGAAAAGGACTTGGGTGTGCTAATTAGCAGCGACCTTAAGTTACGAAACAGTGTGTAGAGGTGGAAAAGAAAGCCCAGAAACTATTGGGTTATATCAGGAGGCAATTTCAGTTTCGGAACAAGGAGATTGTGCTCTCACTGTACAATTCCCTTGTTCGGCCGTACCTGGAGTATGCTGTGCAGTTCTGGTCGCCCACCCTCAGGAAAGATATTGAGAGGCTGGAGCGAGTGCAGGCGAGGGCCACAAAGTTAATCCCTTCCGTTAGGCATATTGCTACAATCGACGGTTACGCGCCCTGAACTTGTTTTCGCTTGAAACTCGGAGGCTGCGCGGTCAACTGATCGAGGTTTTCAAGCTCTTACGAGGGTTCAACGATGTCGATTTTAGAAGTATGTTTAGTTTAAATGATAACCCAACTCGCAACAATGGTTGGAAGTTGGATTTGAAACGGTTTAGGACTAGTGTGTGTGGGAATTATGTTACGTATAAGATCTGTGACACATGGAACAGGTTACCTTCGGAAGTTGTGAACAGTTCCTCTGTGGATCAGTTCAAGAAAAGGGTAGACGAAATCTTGCACACTATTTGAGTGTGTAAAGACATTTAGGACCTCAGTCTGCGGAAATTTCTTTTCCTATAAAATAGTTATCTGGAACCAACTTCCCTGAGGTTTGAGAATAAAAACCCACTCTAATAGACAGAGTTTATTTCCACGACAGTTTCGACGCCCACTGGCATCCTCCTCGGGTGGATTTTTTTTTTTTTTTTTTTTTTTTTGTATCACCCGAGGAGGATGCCAGTGGGCGTCGAAACTGTCGTGGAAATAAACTCTGTCTATTAGAGTGGGTTTTTATTCTCATATTTTGACCTTCACGTAAAAAAGTGAAGTTTTTGCATTTCCCTGAGGTTGTTTCCAGTCAAAGTGTAAATCTGTTTAAAAATAGGCTAGACAAAGTACTGAACACACTCATAGTTTAAGATTAAAACCTCAGAAAACTCTGCAGGAGTTCGCTTGCTCGGTCTCTGTGAGCAAGCTAAATATAGAGCTATTTATATATTCTCCACTTTCCTGTAAAATTTCCTTGGCTACTTTTCCAGGGTCAAGGTATTTTCTTCAACCTTTTTCCGTACCTGCCTCTGGCAGGGAGGGAGCGGAGGGTGGGGAGAGAGCCTTCTACTTTTCTATCCAGTTTTCTACTACTGCTAGCATAGTTGAAAGACAAAATTTTCCCTGGCACCCGTTGCCATTGGTACCTCCTCGGTATGGGCCGCAAGGCCTTTTGAGGTACTTCTTTTCCTTGTAACTCCTTGTAACTCTCTCTCTCTCTCTCTCTCTCTCTCTCTCTCTCTCTCTCTCTCTCTCTCTCTCTCTCTCATTGGAACAAGGAGACTGTAATGTCTCTTTATAATTCTCTAGTCAGACCTCAACTAGAATACTGTGCGCAGTTTTGGTCTCCATCCCTCAGGAAGGATATAGAAAGGTTAGAAAGAGTACAAGCAAGGGCTACAAAATTGATCCTTTCAATGAGAATGCAAAGCTACCAACGGAGATTGGAGTGCCTAAATCTGTTTAGCTTAGAGATGAGGAGGTTGCGGGGTCAGCTTATTCAAGTCTTCAAGATGCTCAAAGGAATAGACAGGGTAGATTACAGAAACTTATTCTCACTTAATGCCAAGAAATAATGGGTTTAAACTGGAACTAAAGACATTTAGGACCTCTGTCTGCGGAAATTTCTTTTCCTATAAAATAGTTAATATCTGGAACCAACTTCCCTCAGAGGTTGTTTCCAGTCAAAGTGTAAATGTGTTTAAAAATAGGCTAGACAAAGTACTGAATACTCTCATAGTTTAAGATTAAAACATAAGAAAACTCTGCTGGAGTTCGCTTGCACGGTGTCTCTGTGAGCAAGCTAAATATAGAGCTATTTATATATTCTCCACTTTCCTGTAAAATTTCCTTGGCTACTTTTCCAGGGTCAAGGTATTTTCTGCAACCTTTTTCCGTACCTGCCTCTGGCAGGGAGGGAGCGGAGGGTCGGGAGAGAGCCTTCTACTTTTCTATCCAGTTTTCTACTACTGCTAGGATAGTTGAAAGAAAAATAAACTTTTAATAACAGGAACCTCCCAGAGTGGACCAAAAGGTCTTTGAGGCTTCCTCTTGTCCTTGTAACTCCCTCTCTCTCTCTCTCTCTCCGGTCCCGAGTCGTGGGTTTCTAGAGAAATTGGCTGCCAGTTCATTTAGGTTCTCTCTCTTTCGGGAGGGCGGGTGAAGTATGTTGTACAATCCTGTCCCGTGGGTTACTAGGACCCCATCCTATCCCTACTCTGTCCTTTTAGCTTACGTTAAGGATGTTCTCCTCTGACTGAAAAAAAAAAAAAATCTTTTAGTATTAAGTCTTTTTCTCTTCTTTTACTATTAGGACCCTACTGCTACCTCATGCGTGGGAAGAGAGGCTTTGGAACCTCTATAAATAACCATTTAACGCTCGTAGGTTGTGAGAGACTGGGATGGAGGGGTCCCAGGCGTAGGGGCGCGATGAATGGAGTGTGGCTAGTGCCCCGTTAAGCCCATTCCTAACGCGTAATGGCCTGACCAGCCCCCTGCGACCGTTCTTTGGTGACCAATTGATGGTGCTTGGCTGTACTGCTCTGAGGTGAGAGAGCTTTACTGCCCAGCTGGCTGCCAGGCCAGCGTAAAGTCTCGGGCGTAGCCTCTGGGTCTGGTGGGATATCCCTTGAACACTGGATTCTAAGAGTCTGGCCGCTTGTGAGTGACTAGTAAGACTTAGTAAGGGGCTGCATCTCGCTGTCGCTCCTGGCGGGAAATCCGTGACGCCTGCGTCGCGAGTGTTTGTCAGTTGGTAGCTGCGACACGTTTGGGACTGTCCGGCCCTGGGGAGACCTTTGGTCGGTGCGGCAGCAGCGAGAGGTGTAGTCTTCTGGAAGGGATGAACGTCACTTGCAAATAGGTGGATGCGTCTACGCGCGGGAAGAATTCACCCCCCCCCCCTTTTTTTTATATCATTGCTAGAACGCTTTATCTTATTCAGAGTATTCAGAGTTCGAAAAAAAAAAAGTTACAATGACTGGACCGCAGAAACTGAAGGCTGAATGTGCGAGGTGTGAAGTAAACCAGTGGGTGACGAACTTCAAAGAAGCCTGCTTCGCGAAGATCAACCACTCCAGCATGTGCCGCTTTTGCGAACTCATGCGGTTTTACGAGAAGCTAGAGGAGAGGGTCCGGCGGCTCGAGTCGTCCAGACCGGCTGTTGGAGGTGCGGCGGTCACTGATGCGGCTGCGCCCTCCACCCGGAGCTCATTGATAGGATAGCTGCCATGGAAAGGCGGTCCAGCGATGGACTGGACAGGCTCGGGACCGCGGAGAAAGGGTAGAGGTGCAACCGGGGACTAGGGTACAAAATCAGTGTGAAGAATCGCCAGCGACCCACGTGGAATGCACGGAACCGCGGCGCAAGGTGGAGGGCGTAAAGAAGGGGCTGAAGAGAAGGGTGGGAAGGGGTCGATAGAGAAGGGTGGGAAGGGGTCGATAGAGAAGGGTGGGAAGGGGCCGATAAAAAAAAAGGGTGGGAAGGGGCCTACTGATGGCCCAAAGAAACCGAAGGATGTAGCTACCGGTCGGGGTGGGTCGGTGGTGTAACTGCGTCTATGGGTGGCGACGGGTTTCGAAAGGTCTCGGGCAAGAAGGCTGCGAAGCCGAAGCCTGAGACCCCAGTTGCCCCTGTCAGGACCTCCAACCGCTTTAGTCTCCTGTGCTCGAAGGAGGAAGACACCGTTTTGATTGGGGACTCGCAGATCAGGGGCCAGGAGAAGTACTTTGCTTCTGCAAACCGGGATGGGAGGAAGGTAAGGTGCTTACCTGGGCGGGGAACGGCGCACTTAAGGAAGGAGGTAGAGAAGGTGCGCGTGGCTAGTCGGAGGACTGCGATCGTTGTCCACGCTGGTGGCAACGACCTGTTCCTCAAAGGCGGTAGGGTAGGTCTTACAGAAGGGATCATCACCGAGATCATGTCTCTTGCGGATGATCTAAAACTGAAGACAGACAGGGGAATGTTAATGGGTATTTTACCGCGAATGAATGCCAGTGACCACGCACTCAGTAAGGTCATTGGCATCAACGAGAGGGTGCAAGACTTGTGCGTCCCGCTGGGCGTGAGGTTTATTGACCCCTTCGACGCATTTTCGGGTAGGTGGGACCTTTACCAGAGGGATGGTGTCCACCTCAATAACAAGGGTAAAGGTGTGCTAGGCGCGCTGCTCGACCGGCACCTATACAGAATGGTGAGGTCGAGTCCGGGGAGAGATGATGGGCCCCCACCGGGGAGGGATGATGATGAGCCGGTGGCGGACGTACCTTCAACTGAAAGGTGCGTCCAGGTACAGGTGGGTGACCTTCCTTCCACGTTGGAAGGGGCTCAGGCTCCTGCGGAAGTTGCCCCCTCGTTAGTGAGGGGCTCTTCAACTCCCGACAGCCTTGGCTGTTCGGGAAACGGGTCGTGCTAGGGGCTGGTCAGAATAGGGAAGGCTCCCTCCGTGCAATGCTTTTTAATGCTAGGTCGATTAGGAACAAGTTTTGCGAGCTACCGGCGCTCTTGGCATCAGAATACCAGGATATCGTTGCTATCACCGAGTCCTGGATTCATACTGATCGTAGGGACTACGTTGGGGAGTTCTAAATTCCTGGGTATAGAATGTTTCGCGAAGACCGCACCCGTGGGGAGGGGGGTGGGGTACTACTATACGTCAAGGACACGTTGAGTCCGGTTGACTGCCAGTTCCGGTCGGAACGGGAGCTGCTTGGCGTCGATCTGAACGTGGGAGGGACAAGCTATAGGTTAATCTTGGTGTACAGACCTCCGCATCTCCACCCCCAGGAGGATACAGCCCTGTACACCGAACTCAGTACCCTGCTAGGGGATAAGGTGTGTGTAGTTTTAGGAGACTTCAACTGTCGCGGCATAAAGTGGGAAGACAGGACTGCTGATGCTGAAGGGAGGAGGCTACTTGACTTTGCTGATGAGAACTTCCTCACTCAGTGGGTCAATGAGCCTACATGAGGCGAAAGCGTTCTAGACTTAGTATTCACGACCGAAGACAACCTCGTCACTGGCCTCACCGTTGACGAATCGTTGGGCGGGAGTGATCACGGTCTGATTAGGTTCCGTGTGTGCGTCCCTCGGGTGAAGCGTAGTAACTCGAGAGGCAGTAAGCTCGATCTCCGGCGGGCGGACTTTGTTAGCCTCAGGGATAGCGTAGGTGAGATGGGGTTAGAGGTCGGCGGCGATGTTGAGGGAGTGTGGATTGCATTCCGGGACGAGTTTATGGTGCTGCAGTCTGCTGCCATACCCTACAAAACCGGTCACCCCTGCTTCAACGCAGCCTAAGTGGTTCAATCGTGACATCGCTTCGGCTATCCGAAATAGGAAAGTAGCGTATAGGAGGGCGAAGGCCAATCGTTCCCATGAGAACACTGAAGCGTATGTCTGCCTGTGTAGGGAAGTGAAGGCGAAGGTTAGACTAGCGAAACGTAACGAAGAACTACGGGTGGCAAGCCTCTGCAAGGAGAACCCTAAGGAGTTCTTCAGTTATGTTAATAGTAGAAAGCCCATTAGAGGCATGATATGTCCGTTAAAGGACCGAAGCGGCATTCTGCGGACATTGCCAATGTGCTTAATGAGTACTTTGGAGGACACCCGCATCATCCCCGAACTAGGCGTGAGGCACGAAGGTGCTGGCCTGGATAGTGTTTGATGTACCGCGACAGTCGTTGCCGATAGAATAGACAAACAGCGCGTTTAAGGCTACTGGGCCAGACCTGTTTCTCCCCAGAGTGTTGCGGGAGGTGCGCGACCAGGTGGCTCCCCACCTGGCTACAGTCTTCAACAAATCGTTGGAGACGGGCCAGGTGCCTGGTAACTAGAGGGAAGCCAACCTGACTCCTATCTTTAAGAAATGGGATCACGAAATTCCAGGGAACTATCGTCCCATTAGTCTCACTTCAGTTGTAGGTAAATTATTAGAGGGGATAATAACGGATAGGATCGTTGACCATTTGGATTCCTACAAGCTGCTTGGGGACTCCCAACATGGGTTTAGACAACATAGGTCGTGTCTCACCAACTTGCTCGAATTTTTCCACGTCATGTTGGGTGAGTATGATAAGAGTAGGGCGATTGATATACTTTATCTCGACTTTCAGAAAGCCTTTGATAAGGTACCTCACTGCCGGCTAATGGCGAAAGTGCGCGCGCTGGGTATCGGTGGGGAATAGGTAGGTGGATTGAAAACTGGCTGAAGAATAGGCGGCAGAGGGTTGTAATTAAAGGGGCTAGTTCGGGTTGGGCCTCGGTCACTAGTGGGGTTCCTCAGGGTTCCGTTTTGGGGCCGCTGTTGTTTATCATTTACATAAATGATATCGACGGTGGCATCGTCAGTCGGATCGCCAAATTCGCTGATGACACCAAGCTTGGGGCCAATGTTGGGACGCCCGAAGCGATCGAGGAACTGCGTGCGGACCTAGGTAGGATAGGAGAGTGGTCCGAAAAATGGCAAATGCCGTTTAACTTGGGTAAATGCAAAGTGATGCACATTGGCTACGCCAATCCCAAGTCGGACTACTCGATGTTGGGGAGTAATATCGAGGCGACTGATTTGGAAAAGGACTTGGGTGTGCTAATTAGCAGCGACCTTAAGTTTACGAAACAGTGCGTAGAGGTGGAAAAGAAAGCCCAGAAGCTGTTGGGTTATATCAGGAGGCAATTTCAGTTTCGGAACAAGGAGATTGTGCTCTCTGTACAATTCCCTGGTTCGGCCGCACCTGGAGTATGCTGTGCAGTTCTGGTCGCCCACCCTCAGGAAAGATATTGAGAGGCTGGAGCGAGTGCAGGCGAGGGCCACAAAGTTAATCCCTTCCGTTAGGCATATGGGCTACAATCGACGGTTACGCGCCCTGAACTTGTTTTCGCTGGAAACTCGGAGGCTGCGCGGTCAACTGATCGAGGTTTTCAAGCTCTTACGCGGGTTCAACGATGTCGATTTTAGAAGCATGTTTAGTTTAAATGATAACCCAACTCGCAACAATGGTTGGAAGTTGGATTTGAAACGGTTTAGGACTAGTGTGTGTGGGAATTACTTTACGTATAAGATCTGTGACACGTGGAACAGGTTACCTTCAGAAGTTGTGAACAGTTCCTCTGTGGATCTTCAAGAAAAGGTTAGACCAAATCTTGCACACTATTTGAGGGTGTAGAAAATTTTCCTGGCACCCGTTGCCATTGGTACCTCCTCGGTATGGGCCGCAAGGCCTTTTGAGGTACTTCTTTTCCTTGTAACTCCTTGTAACTCTCTCTCTCTCTCTCTCATTCCTAACGCGTAATGGCCTGACGAGCCCCCTGCGACCGTTCTTTGGTGACCAATTGGTGGTGCTTGGCTGTACTGCTCTGAGGTGAGAGAGCTTTACTACCCAGCTGGCTTCCAGGCCAGCGTAAAGTCTCTGGCGTAGCCTCTGGGTCTGGTGGGATATCCCTTGAACACTGGATTCTAAGACTCTTGCTGCTTGTGAGTGACTAGTAAGACTTAGTAAGGGGCTGCATCTCGCTGTCGCTCCTGGCGGGAAATCCGTGACGCCTGCGTCGCGAGTGTTTGTCAGTTGGTAGCTACGACACGTTTGGGACTGTCCGGCCCTGGGGAGACCTTTGGTCGGTGCGGCAGCAACGAGAGGTGTAGTCTTCTGGAAGGGATTACCATCACTTGCAAATAGGTGGATGCGTCTACGCGCGGGAAGAATTCACCCCCCTCCTTTTTTATATACTGGTCAGAACGTTTTTGATATTTTCATTGCTAGAACGCTTTATTTATTCAGAGTATTCAGAATTCGAAAAAAAAAAAAAAGTTACAATGACTGGACCGCAGAAACTGAAGGCTGAATGTGCGAGGTGTGAAGTAAACTAGTGGGTGACGAACTTCAAAGAAGCCTGCTTCGAGAAGATCAACACAGCATGTGCCGCTTTTGTGAACTCATGCAGTTTTACTTGAAGCTGGAGGAGAGGGTCCGGCGGCTCGAGTCGTCCAGATCGGCTGTTGGAGGTGCGGCGGTCACTGACGAGGCTGCGCCTCCCTCCAACCCGGAGCTCATTCAGGATAGGATAGCTGCCGTGGAAAGGCGGGCCAGCGATGGAATGGACAGAGCTCGGGACCGCGGAGAAAGGGTAGAGGTGCAACCGGGGGCCAGGGTCCTAAATCAGTGTCAGGAATCGCCAGCGACCCACGTGGAATGCGTGGAACCCCGGCGTAAGGTGGAGGGCGTAAAGAAGGGGCTGATAGAAAAGGGTGGGAAGGGGCCGATAAAGAAAAAGGGTGGGAAGGGGCCTACTGATGACCCAACGAAGCCGAAGGATGTAGCTGCCGGTCGGGGTGGGTCGGGTGGTGTAAGTGCGGCGAGTCTATGGGTGGCGACGGGTATCGAAAGGTCTCGGGCAAGAAGGCTGCTAAGCCTAAGCCGAGACTCCTGTTGCCCCTGTCAGGACCTCCAACCGCTTTAGTCTCCTGTGCGCGAAGGAGGAAGACACCGTTTTAATTGGGGACTCGCAGATTAGGGGCCAGGAGAAGTACTTTGCTTCTGCAAACCGAGACAGGAGGAAGGTAAGGTGCTTACCGGTCTGGGAACGGCGCACATAAGGAAGGAATTAGATAAGGTGCGCGTGGCTAGTCGGAGGACTGCGATCGTTGTCCATGCTGGTGGCAACGACTTGTTCCTCAAAGGCGGTAGGGTAGGTTCAACGGAAGGGATCATCACCGAGATCATGTCTCTTGCGGATGATCTAAAACTTAAGACAGACAGGGGAATGTTGATGGGTATTTTACCGCGGATGAATGCCAGTGACCACGCGCTCAGTAAGGTGATTGGCATCAACGAGAGGGTGCAAGACTTGTGCGTCCCGCTGGGCGTGAGGTTTGTTGACCCGTTCGACGCATTTTCGGGTAGGTGGGACCTGTATCAGAGGGATGGTGTCCACCTCAATGTCAAGGGTAAACGTGTCCTAGGCACACTGCTTGACCGGCACCTATACCATATGGTGAGGTCAATCAAGTCCGAGGATTGATGATGGGCCCCCACCGGGAGAGGTGATGTTGAGCCGGTGATGGACGTACCTTCAACTGAAGGGTGCGTCCAGGTGGGTGACCCTCCTTCCTCGTTGGAGGGGGCTCAGCCTCCTGCGGAAGTTGCCACCTCGTTGGTGAGGGCTCTGCAACTCCCGACAGCCCTGGCTGTTCGGGAAACGGTCGTCGTGCTAGGGGGCAGTCAGAATAGGGAAGGCTCCCTCCGTGCAATGCTTTTTAACGCTAGGTCGATTAGGAATAAGTTTTGCGAGCTACGGACGCTCTTTGCATCAGAATACCAGGATATCGTTGCTATCACCGAGTCCTGGATTCATACTGATCGTAGGGACTACGTTGGGGAGTTTGAAATTCCTGGGTATAGAATGTTTCGCAAAGACCGCACCCGTGGGGAGGGGGAAGGGTACTGATATACATCAGGGACACGTTGAGTCCGGTTGACTGCCAGTTCCGGTCGGAACGGTAGCTGCTTGGCGTCGATCTGAACGTGGGAGGGACGAACTATAGGTTAATCTTGGTGTACAGACCTCCGCATCTCCTCCTCGAGGAGGATACAGCCCTGTACACCGAACTCCGTAGCCTGCTGGGGGATAGGGTGTGTGTAGTTTAAGGAGACTTCAACTGTCGCGGCATAAAGTGGGAAGACAGGACTGCTGATGCTGAAGGGAGGAGGCTAGTTGACTTTGCTGATGAGAACTTCCTCACTCAGTGGGTCATGAGCCTACACGAAGCGAAAGCGTTCTAGACTTAGTATTCACGACCGAAGACAACCTCGTCACTGGCCTCACCGTTGACGAATCGTTGGGCGGGAGTGATCACGGTCTGATTAGGTTCCGTGTGTGCGTCCCTCGGGTGAAGCGTAGTAACTCGAGGGGCAGTAAGCTCGATCTCCGGCGGGCGGACTTTGTGAGCCTCCGGGATAGCGTAGGTGAGATGGGGTTAGAGGTCGGCGGCGATGTTGAGGGAGTGTGGAGTGCATTCCGGGACGAGTTTATGGTGCTGCAGTAGGGTGTGTCAATTTTGGTGGTGAAATGACTAAATTGAAAATCATGTGATTTGGTAGCAATTTAATGTAATCATTTGGCATACAAAATAGTATCCTTGCTTCAAAAACAATAAAAAATATCTCCTACCTACATCAATTTTAATTCAAAAATTCCATTTTTCCGTAAATTCGTAACAAAATAACAAATGTGCGCAAACATCCTATCAACATTTAAAGTGGCAATAAGATATCATTCAGAGTCTTTATTTGAAAGTAACCAATGCAGTCATGTCCTTTTTGCTGCGGTTCCTTGACATCAGCATTCGGCTTGCTACTTGCGCTCTGATGTAGCCTTCTCGCCTCTCGTGACTGTAAACTTGACTAGCTGCTTCTGTGACCATTTTCACACATCTCTCCACACTCTGAGCGTGAGAAGGCCACTTTGGCACTTGCATTGGGGCCTCTTTAAGTTGTGTTAAATCTTTGTTTGTTATACATGTTGTCAGTGGTGGCTCCAAGACTTCCGAACTCAAGTTAACTAATTCTGTCAATTTCGTGGCATTGACGTTTATCGGAGGTACCTTCCTTGTCTGAAAAGAGCAGTCTCCCAGCTGGTCATCATCTAGTGATGTTTCTCTAATCTTTAGAATGATCTCCACAGCCTCAGTTCGCTCTTTGGTACATTGGCTGCAGAGTATTGCTTGCAAAACTGCCTCTGGCCTAGCATACCAAGCGGACCTTCTCACCACAGGTAACAGGATGTCCACCACTACTTTCCTTTGAGTTCTCAGTAGCTGTAATTGAAACAAGATGTGGTTGGGCCCCTCTATCCACATTGGATTAAGTTTTACATTGAACCAGTGAGGAAGATGAAACCCAATAATAAATTCAACAATCAACATCAAATTCTGTAGCATTTTGCCCTTCAGTGCATGTTTGGAAACCCAAATCCTGCAGAAACGAATCGCTGTAGTTAACCAACGACTGTGACTTACGGGTTCAATCTCCAAGAGAGCCAAATTTTGAGGCAACTCTCCTGATCTGATTGCTTGAACAATACGATAAGCGTAAGATTGATCTGTGCTGAGGTCTTTGATAACTTCTTCAGACAACACTGGAAGAGGAGGGACTACGTCGACCTTTGGAAATTTTGTATTTATTTCTATTTCCGTTGCTTCATCTAGCATGTTGCCAAGGGGGCCTGACCACTTGTTGTTGCTCTTTGTAGGACCATCAAGTTCCTGGATGAGACGACGAAGAGGTAGTTCCCCTGTGTGCAAATCACATACAATCCAAACAAGCCTTCTTCCAAGTTTTTTCTCTAAATGCGTCATAACACCGCCCTGCCATCCAGTGTTCACCGCAGTTGAGTCTCCACCAACGGCCTGCAGTGAACTGTCAAGTCTTCTTTCTTGAAGCCAACATATTATTTGATCAGCAATTGCCTCTGCATGTTTCTTGCCTTCTACTTCTGCTTCAGGAACAAAGTGAAACAAATAGCGGCCACCAGGTTCGGAACATACAGAGTAGTGTTCTTCTTTGATGAGACCGGGAAACTTTCTGTCCATTCCCTCTACTTCTAGGAGAACTTTTGTGTCATCTCTTCTTCCATCAAACAAAAGGCAAGAGAGACCTTCCTCCTTCAAATCTTTTTCATGCTGATCAGATATTTCCTTAATTATTTTTTCTTGTGCTCTTCTTATCTTATTATGATCTATCACTAAGGATGTATCCTCTCGGCTGATGAGGCCTGCATCTATCCAAGCGGCAGTGGCAATCTCTGCAGTCTCTCGTAGCCCCGTATGGTGGCGAATACTGGCAAGGGCAATGTTTGAGATGTCTTTAGTGTTGTATTTCATTTTCTTCGGCGAAGGTTCAGATGGCATTTCGGAGCTATCATCTGATGTTGCTTCTTTCTGTTCATCTGAAGAGCTTTCAAAGAAGTGAGAAACCTCTTGATAGAGCTCTTCATCTCTTTGGGTGGCTTCTTCACTCTTCTTTTTCTTCCTTTCTTCTCTCTCGGATTTTCTCTTTTTTCTTAGCAATAACAATCTGTTTTTTGGTTTCTGAATAATCTGCCGAACCAATCTGCATACTTCCTTGGCCTCCTGCCTTTGTTCTCTGCGCTTTTATGAAAGCCAGCTCCAAAACAGGGATCTTCTTCTCACGATGAGGTTCTCTTCTGCATGAGGGAGAACAATTGTCTTCAGAACACAACTCTATGGGACACTGGCAGTTAAAAATGTCAAGAAGAGTATCAAGTGTGTGCAGAAATTTATTTTTCTTTGCTAGTTTTCCTTTATCAAGTGATGTCTCAACTGCTTTGTGCCACAGCTTTGTTAATTTTAGCTCAATAGTTCTATACCGTTTGAGTACAGGTGGTTTGAATAACACAGCTTTTTTCCACTGATGCAGAAGAGGGGGAATCATGTCCCTTATGAGCTCTTTCTCTGTGTAGTTCCTTCTATCCTTTGTATTTTGTTCACGAAGGAGTAACCCTAGTCTCAGCATGTCTCGCAGTGTTGGTAGTTCTGATACGGGAAGCTCCTTGCCTGTACCGACTAACAGGCTCAAGTGGCATGACGACTGACCTCTTGTCTTCAATTTTGGCATCTTAGGAATATCTGAAAAGAAAGGAAAACATTTAAGTATTTTATATCAATTACGATGTTTCAAAGTTTAGTCATTCGATGTTCTAAAATTCAATAAAAATATATTTCATGGGATTACAACATAATTAGACAGAAGAATATGATAATAATAAATAATTGTAATAATCAGTAATCTATACTTACAGTTAAACTGTAGTATTCGTCTAGTAGAATAACTATGAAGTAGGTACAAGAGCAATAACAGCAAACCACCGTCTATGACATCTAAGAGGCAAATGAGAGTGAGGGACAGTTCTATTCATGTTGTGACTTGTACATTGTACAACAACTATATGACCTTGAAAACACTCCATATGCGATTAGTGGGATAATTCTGTGACAGATGAATAGTTAATCAATTTATGTCCTATTATTTAGTAAGAGTCAATTTCTGAAACTTTAAGGTAAAATTGATGTAGGTAAGGATTATTTTATTTCATTTTGGTTGGCCAATTTCAAGTTTTGACATGAAAAGACTATATTTTTACTACCAAAATTGATTTGAAAAAAGTTGACAAAATTGACACACCCTAGTGCTGCAGTCTGCTGCCATACCCTCAAAACCGGTCACCCCTGCTTCAACGCAGCCTAAGTGGTTCAATGTGACATCGCTTCGGCTTTCCGAAATAGGGAAGTAGCGTATAGGAGGGTGAAGGCCAATCGTTCCCATGAGAACACTGAAGCGTATGTCCACCTGTGTAGGGAAGTGAAGGCGAAGGTGAGGCCTCTGCAAGGGTAACCCCAAGGAGTTCTTCAGTTATGTTAATAGTAGAAAGCCCATTAGAAGTCCGACGCGGACATCGCTAATGTGCTAAATGAGTACTTTGCGGGAGTGTTCACCAGGGAGGACACCCGCGTCATCCCCGAGCCAGGCGTGAGGCACGAAGGTGCTGGCGTGGATAGTGTTCGATATACCGCGACAGTCGTTGCCGATAGAATAGACAAACTGAGCGCGTTTAAGGCTCCTGGGCCAGACCAGTTTCTCCCCAGAGTGTTGCGGGAAGTGCGCGACCAGGTGGCTCCCCACCTGGCTACAGTCTTCAACAAATCGTTGGAGACGGGCCAGGTGCCTGGTAACTGGAGGGAAGCCAACGTAACCCCTATCTTTAAGAAAGGGAATCACGAAAGTCCAGGGAACTATCGTCCCATTAGTCTCACTTCAGTTGTAGGTAAATTACACCGGTCTGCATGAAAATCGATTTCTTTATTTTGAGTTGTGATTCTGAAGCAGTTCGCTGCGCTGAATTAAAAAATGCTACCAGTTTTTTTCTATCACCCACAGTTTTAAAGTTATTAGCAAAACAATTTTGGGGCGTTTTGTAATTTTTTACCTTTTTTATCTTTAATTAATTTCGTTTTTTCATATTTTTCAGATAGATAATTCTAACATTACGTCTTTAAAATTTTAATAATGGCTTCTAGAGGATGTACCCATAGTCCAGACATATTTTGTTATATTTGTGGTCGGTATGTTGTAAAACAAAGTACAAATGTAACGACCTTCATTAAGAGAGCTTATGCTTATTTTGGAATTAAATTAGGAGATCAAGACAAAAGTTGGGCTCCACACAAGGTTTGTCTTACGTGTGTTGCGGCACTAAGGAATTGGAGCAAAGGTAAAAAGAAAAGTTTGCCATTTGGGATCCCTATGGTACGGCGCGAGCCTAGAAACCATACCGACGACTGCTACTTCTGTTCTTGCAATGTTAAAGGTTATAATGCAAAGAATAAAGAGAGCCTTCAATACCCAAGTCTTCCATCTGCAATAAGGCCGGTACCCCATGGTCCAGAAGTTCCTATTCCCCGCCCACCCGAGAGTCTGGATCATTACAATTCAGATTCTGATTCAGCTCCAAATCCAGACAATGATGATGTTTATGAACAGCCAACAGCTGACCGAGATCCTCCTAAACCATTAACCCAAGCCGAACTAAATGACTTAGTCAGGGATTTGAATCTGCCTAAGGACTCTGCAGAACTTTCGGGGTCTAGATTGCAGGAGAACAATTTATTGGCATCCGACACATACTTCGCTTGGTACAGAAATCGTGAGAAAGACTTCGTGCCTTTTTTCGAAGAAGATGGTCCCTTGGTATTTTGCAAGGACATCACAGGATTAGTGTGCAAGCTAGGCATCGAATACCAAAACAGTGACTGGAGGTTGTTTATAGATTCCTCTAAAACCAGTCTAAAAGGAGTGTTACTGCACAACGGTAACAAAGATGCATCAATCCCAGTGGCCCATTCTACTCATTTAAAAGAGACCTATGATAACATGAAACTGCTTCTGGAAAAAATTCAGTATCAAAATCACAGATGGATATTGTGTGGGGATCTCAGAGTCCTTTGCATGTTACTTGGGCAGCAATCAGGATACACTAAGATGCCATGTTTCATCTGCGAATGGGATAGTCGAGCACGTGACCAGCACTGGAAGAGGAAAACTTGGCCTCCTAGAAAGAATCTTACCCCAGGATCAAAGAACATTTTACATGAACATCTAGTTGAACCAAATAAAGTCCTCTTACCACCCTTGCATATTAAGTTAGGCTTGATGAAGCAGTATGTCAAAGCATTGAATAGAGAAGGTGTGTGTTTCAAGTACATTTGTTCAAAATATCCAAAGATTAGCTACGAGAAAATAAAGGAAGGTGTTTTTATAGGTCCTCAGATTAGAAAGTTATTGACAGACGATCATTTCCTGAACACAATGACCAATAAAGAAAAAGAAGCATGGCTTGGTTTCAAAGATGATGTTGAAAACTTCTTGGGAAACTACAAAAGCCAAAATTATGAAAGACTGGTTTAAAATATGCTTAAAAAGTTTTGCGCCTTAGTCTGCAACATGAGCCTGAAAGTTCACTTCTTATTTTCGCATCTTGACCGTTTTCTCGAAAATCTCGGAGATGTCAGTGAGGAGCAAGGGGAACGATTTCACCAGGACATCAAAACCATGGAAAGAAGATATCAAGGAAGATGGCATACAAATATGATGGCGGATTACTGCTGGTGTCTGCAACGAGATCAGCCTAACGCACAGCATAAGAAAACATCAAAGAAGCATCGGTTTAGTCGTCATTAGTCAGATCTACCTTCGTAGTCTTAAGTCTTTGGAATAAGTCCTGAAATGTTTGCAAGTAAAGAAGGTAAATATATTTGTTTCTTTCAGTTATTTTTTATTCTTTCATAAACAAGCAATATGCTTGTCCAAGAGCTAGGAGCTATTTAATTCTGCTTTAATTAGGTTTTACTCTATCACCTAAAGATTTCGTGCTACAAGGGGTGTTGTAATACCTCATCTGTCCCCAAATGTTAACCACCCATTGATGGGAGGGAAGAGAGTATTTTGCTGGGAACGGGACTGGTTGTTATATATATTTACCCTATATTATTATGTAAGCGTTACTGTAGTCTATAACAACAAAATTTATGGTTTAGCATGTGCAATCCAATGTTGGTCTCGATAAGATGGTTCACATTTGGGGATAAATGGGGGATTTATGACACACCTTGTAGTAAGAAAACCATACGTGATAGGGAAAAACTAACTATATTTTTGAGATCAGCGCACTCAATTTATATAGAATCACCAACTAGTTTGTAAAAATCGATCGACAAGTTTTCAAATGTGTACTGGTGTTATTAGAGGGGATAATAGCGGATAGGATCGTTGACCATTTGGATTCCTACAAGCTGCTTGGGGACTCCCAACATGGGTTTAGACGGCATAGGTCGTGTCTCACCAACTTGCTCAAGTTTTTCCACGTCATGTTGGGTGAGTATGACAAGAGTAGGGCGATTGATATACTTCATCTCGACTTTCAGAAAGCCTTTGATAAGGTACCTCACCGCCGGCTAATGGCGAAAGTGCGCGCGCTGGGTATCGGTGGGGAAGTAGGTAGGTGGATTGAAAACTGGCTGAAGAATAGGCGGCAGAGGGTTGTAATTAAAGGGGTTAGTTCGGGTTGGGCCTCGGTCACTAGTGGGGTTCCTCAGGGTTCCGTTTTGGGGCCACTGTTGTTTATCATTTACATAAATGATATCGACGGTTTCATGCATCGTCAGTCGGATCGCGAAATTCGCTGATGACACCAAGATTGGGGCCAATGTTGGGACGCCCGAAGCGATCGAGGAACTGCGTGCGGACCTAGGTAGGATAGGAGAGTGGTCCGAAAAATGGCAAATGCCGTTTAACTTGGGTAAATGCAAAGTGATGCACATTGGCTACGCCAATCCCAAGTCGGACTACTCAATGTTGGGGAGTAATATCGAGGCGACTGATTTGGAAAAGGACTTTGGTGTGCTAATTAGCAGCGACCTTAAGTTTACCAAAGAGTGCGTAGAGGTTGAAAAGAAAGCCCAGAAGTTGTTGGGTTATATCAGGAAGCAATTTCAGTTTCGGAACAAGGAGATTGTGCTCTCTCTCTACAATTTCCTGGTTCGGCCGCACCTGGAATATGCTGTGCAGTTCTGGTCGCCCACCCTCAGGAAAAATATTGAGAGGCTGGAACGAGTGCAGGCGATGGCCACGAAGTTAATCCCTTCCGTTAGGCATATGGGCTACAATCGACGGTTACGCGCCCTGAACTTGTTTTCGCTGGAAACTCGGAGGCTGCGCGGTCAACTGATCAAGGTTTTCAAGTTCTTACGCGGGTTCAACGATGTCGATTTTAGAAGCATGTTTAGTTTAAATAATAACCCAACTCGCAACAATGGTTGGAAGTTGGATTTGAAACGGTGTAAGACTAGTGTGTGTGGGGGAATTACTTTACCTATATGATCTGTGACACGTGGAACAGTTTACCTTCAGAAGTTGTGAACAGTTCCTCTGTGGATCATTTCAAGAAAAGGTTAGACCAAATCTTGCACACTATTTGAGTGTATAGAAAATTTTCCCTGGCACCCGTTGTCATTGGTACCTCCTCGGTATGGGCCGCAAGGCCTTTTGAGGTACTTCTTTTCCTTGTAACTCCTTGTAACTTTCTCTCTCTACAGTTTTTGAGCTTCCTCTGAATCAGTAGTCATCACGTCAGATTCACTAAGTTCCCCCTTTGCAATTGCGTCCCATTCAGGAGATCCATAAATGAGTTCACATTCTCGGAAGACGAGGTCGCACTATTCGGTTTTGATGGGTTCCTTCCCAATTTGATGTCCCAGGAAATGAGCAAGCAGGTACCGCAGCAAGGAAAGCCGGCAAGAAAACCATTTTCATTCGGAGACGAAAGTGTAAAGTGTAAAATGAAAAGCGTTTTCCAGTATTCAAGGGATGTTCCTAAACACGAAACTACATGCAATCAAACTAACTACTGTATTGTTCCTTGGTCTCCTCATACACGTCCACGACGTCACTAGACTTAACGGCTGGGGTATTGCCGTTTAACACATGGCCACCTCATGGAAGGCGAAGTGCCCCAGTACTGCGATGGGTCATTCTCTCCCTCATTCTGGAACACATCCTGATAGATTGTCCAGAACTTTTAGACCTTAGACAAAAATACTTTCTTTCCCACTCCGTTAGGAGGGAACATTCTCTCCGGGATGCTCTGAGTGATGAAGCTGCTGAACCAGGAGGTATCCCTCTTCCAATTTTTGTTCGACTCGGGAGTATCACTAGAAATTTAAACAACCATTTTCCACCAGCCTCACCATAACCTACCCATATAATATATATATATATATATATATATAATATATATATATATATATATATATATAAGCACACCGGACAAAAAATTAGTCACCCCTAATAGCACCGATAGTAGGAAGTTCAAGGTCACACAGAGGGCGCTGATGTAGCATTGGTAAGTGACAAGTAGCGGTGACGTAGCACACAGGATCAGATCTGTTTCGTGAGGTGGTGAAGAACAAAGTGTGTGTTGGATATAGTCTGCAAAATGGGTCGTGAGGCAGACGTTACTCAGTGGCAAAAAGGAGCCATCGTGTTTGGCAGAGCCCACGGACACAAAATGTCTGAAGTAGCCCAATTTGTTGGTGTGTCAACGCGTACTGTCCAGCGAGTTTACAAAGAGTGGTGTAGTTCGCAATCAACTGACAATCGACGGCGTAACTGTGGCCGGAAAACAATTATCGACAATAGGGGCCGCCGCCATGTTTCTCGTCTAGTAACTGCAAATCGTTTTCAAACCAGAGAACAATTGCTCCAAGAAACCAATGAGGTTCTCCAGCGACCAATTTCTGAACGGACATTGCGACGAGAACTGCATGCGATGGACATCTGGAGCAGGGTACCACGGAAGAGGCCGCTGTTAACAGCAAGTCACAAATTGGCACGTTATAAATGGGCTCAGAGGCACAAAAACTGGACTGCGGCAGATTGGAAACGTGTAATTTGGTCCGATGAGTCCCGTTTTTGTTTGTTCTCCAATGATGGGAGGCGACGAGTACATCGCAGGTCCAATGAAGTCTTTAATCCTGAATGCGTCGAAGGTGTAGTTCAGGCTGGAAACAGAAAGTGAAGCGCAGGAATAGACACCCACGGACTCTGGCGGAACTTCGGGACCGGCTGATGAACGAGTGGCAGCAAATCGATGTTCAGTACATGCACAACCTCGTAGAGTCTCTGCCTCGCCGGATTCGTGCGGTTATCAAGGCCAGAGGCGCCGTCACACGTTATTAGGTACATTCTGAGAGGGGTGACTAATTTTTTGTCCGGTGTGCTTATGTATATATATATATATATATAGGTAGTGGAACAACTTCATTCATTAGAATTTCTCTATTCAACCTACTGTCCACCTACGTTTGGTTCACCTGGTGTGTATATATATATATATAATAAATATATATATATATATATATATATATATATATATATATATATATATATATATATATATATATATATATATATATATATATATTATTTATTTATTTATTTATTTATTTTTTATTTTCTTTGAAGAGGAATTGCAAGGAGAGTATATAACAGACTTTGATTTTACACCAGAAGATGTAGCGAGAGCTATAGGACAAATGAAACCACATTCAGCTGCAGGTCCGGACAATTGGAACGCATTATTGATTAAAAACTGTAAAAATGAAATAGCTACACCTTTATACTGGATATGGAGAAGATCCCTAGACACGGGGGAAATACCGAGCATCTTGAAAAGAACAAACATTTTTCCCTATATATAAAGAAGGGGACAGATCTCAAGCAAAGAACTATAGACCAGTGTCATTGACGTCCCACCTCACCAAAGTATTTGAAAGAATAGTTAGAGAGAAAATTTATGACTTCCTGGAGACACGGAAAAGATTCAACGAAAATCAGCATGGATTCCGATCAGGTAGATCATGCCTATCACAACTAATAGAACACTACAACAATATCCTATTCCTAGATGCATTGGAAGGCAATGACAACTACGATGTTATATACACAGATTTTGCTAAAGCTTTCGACAAATGTGACCATGGTATAATAGCACATAAAATTAAATATATGGGAATAACAGGCAAAGTGGGAAAATGGATCTACAACTTCCTCAGAGAACGTCTGCGGGTCGTCAAAATTCAAGGTATATCATCATCAGAATCGGAAGTACGCAGCTCAGTACCACAAGGGACAGTACTGGCCCCACTCCTGTTCATTATCATGCTAACAGACATAGACAGCGGAGTAAACAGCAACTGTATAGTAACATCCTTTGCAGACGATACAAAGATCAGCAGAAAAATCAGCGATGGACATGACGTGGAGGCCTTGCAGAGGGACACGAACAAAATATACAAATGGTTAGAAGACAACAACATGTCATTTAACACCGAGAAATTTCAGCTCCTGAGATATGGTAGAAAAGAAGAACTTAAACAGACTGCATATTATGCTCCAGATAGACAGGAAATTCAGAGAAGCACGAAAGCGATGGATCTCGGGATAATAATGACAGATGATGCGAAATTCGAAACACAAAATCAGATAGCGATAAATAAAGCAAAAAGAGTCGCCGGACAGGTCCTAAGAACGTTCAAGAGAAGGGACAGGACAGTAATGATTCCCCTGCTAAAAACACAGACTATACCAAAACTTGAATACTGCTCAGTTTTGACGTCCCCATATGAAAAGGAAGAAACTAATAAACTAGAAGAAACGCAAAGGCATTTCACAGCCAAGATTGATGGCTGCAAAGAACTCAACTACTGGGAAAGACTACGTAAACTAAATCTGTACTCCCTGGAAAGAAGAAGAGAGAGGTACACCATAATCTACATATGGAAAATGATCGAAAAACTGGTACCAAACCTAAAACTAAACCCAGTTACCATTCAAACAACACTGGAAAATTGGAAAGGCAGAATGTGTAGTGTTCCAAATTAAAGGCCCGACAAGGGACCTCCCCATCTCTGAAGGAAAATAGTTTGGTTGTCAGGGGCCAAGACTTTTCAACCAGCTTCCAAAGGACCTCAGAAACGTAACGGGGGTCAAAGTTGAAGTCTTCAAGAGAAGACTGGATGCCTGGCTCAGGACGGTACCAGATGAGCCGGGCGTGCCTGGCTATGTACAGTGGAGGGCGAAAGCAACTCGCTCCTCCACCAAGCCAGACCTAGAGGCGGGGCCACCAGCTTGACCTCCGTGTGTGTGAAGAGAGACCAACGCACGAAACAACATAAGGTAAGGTGTGTGTGTGTGTGTGTGTGTATATATATATATATAAATATATATATTATATATTATATACACATTTTTTTTTTTTTTTTTTTAGTTCAGGAAGAACCGATTCGCCTCTATTTAAAGGGCATATCTCAGCGGAAAAACAAAGAAAAAGTGAGAGGAAAGACAGAGGAAAAAGAAAGGGTGGAGGGGACAGTCGAAGTGGAAAAAGACCAAGGATGACAAGGACTGCAGGGTCGAGCCCCATCATCCTTGGGTGCTAGGGCCGGGAGGGCACGTGAAACCTCCAGGAACAAGCACGTACAAACGAGCACAAAGAGCACTCAAGAGCACGAGCTTAGAACCCCCTTGCGGGGCTATATATATACACATTTCAACTGCAAAGAACACGCAGTATAAATAACGTAAAGAACGACGCTTGTATAGGAGAACATTCCGCGCAAGATGAGAAGAGAGAACGAACAAATGAAAAAATGAGGTAACCACCCGGGAATCGAACCCGTGGTGTAATGGTTATCATATCTGACCGGCAATCGGAAGATCCCGGGTTCGATTCCCGGGTTGTTACCTCATTTTTTCATTTGTTCGTTCTCTCTTCTCATCTTGCGCGGAATGTTCTCCTATACAAGCGTCGTTCTTTACGATATATATATATATAGGGTGTCCCATAAGTCCGGCATCATAGGAAAAATAATAAAAAAAGCCAAAACAAAAGCTTTTATTTACAGAACGTGCTCAATATGTCCACCATTGTTTTCAATACACAAATTCAGACGTGATACCCAGTCAGCAAGCGGTGAATGATGTCAGGAGTAATGGTGTTACATGCCCCAATAATGCGCTGCCGCAAATGTTCAACACTCCTAATTTTCTCTGTGTATACCAGCGCTTTCAAGTGGCCCCAGAGATAAAAATCTAGTGGCGTGAGATCCGGGCTTCTAGCTGGCCATTCCACAGGCCCTCGACGTCCTATCCAATAACCAGGGAATTGTTGGCACAGGTATTCCCTTACTTGGGTGCTGTAATGTGTAGGAGCGCCGTCTTGCTGGAACCCCCCATAAAAAACAGGCTCGTCACTGAACAGAATGGTGGACGGGAAATTGGCATTCCGAGCATATTGTCCGTAGCCCATTCACAAAATTCCATCCGCCAGTCGGGATCATCTTCGCTTAATTTCTGTAGGATCTGAAGTTTATATGGATGCCATTTGTAAGCCTGAAGAATGCGATGGATGCTACTTTTCGACACTCCTGTCTTGGCGGACAATCGCCGAAGAGACTTATTGGGACTTCTGTTAAAATGTCGTTTTTTTGCATTGCTAAATTCGCGTCGTGTTTGCACGTTTCTGCGCATATTTTATGGAAAAATCAAATTTTTGTGTGTTTAGACATGTTACTTCTCAGTCTAAGTGAAGTTTCATCGCGTTAACAATCTTCGTTTATTTCACCCTTACGGATGAGATGGAGGTGTCAGAGGAACACACTAGGCATATAATGCTTTATAAAAAGGAAATAACGCGATTGCAGCCGCAAAAAATATTTAGGATATTTATGGGGAGGACGCTTTAAATGTAAGGAAATGTCAACGATGGTTCCAGAAGTTTAGGTCGAGTGACTATAGCTTAACTGATGAAGCGCGCGTGTGTGTAC
Organism: Bathynomus jamesi; assembly: GCA_023014485.1. Taxonomy (NCBI): domain Eukaryota; kingdom Metazoa; phylum Arthropoda; class Malacostraca; order Isopoda; family Cirolanidae; genus Bathynomus; species Bathynomus jamesi. The sequence continues at coordinate 24,050 of JAJOZX010012282.1, forward strand.
ACACACACACACACACACACACACACCAACACATACACACTTCAACACACACACTTCAACTGTTGAAGAACTTGCCCAGCGACTAAATTTAACCGGTTCCACAGTTCATCGCCACCTGCAACGACGGGGAAAAGTGTCGAAACTTGGGAAGTGGGTTCCCCATACGTTGTCACCAGACAACTGTAAAGATCGTGTGAACATTTGCTTTTCATTGCATTCTCGGCAACTTCAAGCACCATTTCTAAATCGACTCATTACTGGGGATGAAAAATGGGCGTTTTATCACAATGTTAATTGTCATCGGCAGTGGGTTAGTGCTGGGGAATCTGCTGCACCACAGTCAAGAGGACATCTGCACCCCAGGAAAGTTTTGCTCTGCGTCTGGTGGGATATTCAAGGAGTGGTTTATTTTGAACTGTTGCAGCCCAATCAAACCATTAAAGCCGAAGTCTACTGTCAGCAACTTCAAAGATTGAGTGCTGAATTGCAAACAAAGTGTCCTCCTTTGGCCAATTGCAAGGATGTTATGTTTCAACAGGACAACGCGCGTCCTTATACTGCTCGAATCACCACTGCCAAAATTGAACAGCTTGGTTTCGAAAAAACTCCACATCCTCCGTATTCACCAGACCTTGCACCATCAGATTACCACCTATTTAGAAGTCTTCAAAACTATCTTGACGGGAAAGAACTTGAAAGTTTCGAGGTTATCAATATTGTCCTCTCCGAGTTTTTTGCTTCTAAACCGAAGGAATTTTATCAACATGGAATTGAAATGCTTGTAGAGAGGTAGCAGAGAGTCATTGAAAGTGAAGGGACATATATAATTGATTAAAATTTATTTTGATGTTTTATTTTCATTTGGAAATAAAGGTAAAAAAACCGTTATTTATGGTATTCCCTGATATACAGGGTGGCGTAAAAGTCGCGCATCATAGGAATTTTCAGGGTTGATTATAATTCATTATTTTTTTCTTTTAGGTATGGGATGGCTGCGAAATTAACAATAGACGAGAGGATGAGCTTGGTTTTAATGCATGGAATACCGGGTACTACAAATCGATGAATCGGTACAGAATTTAAATTCTGTACCGATTCATCGATTTGTAGTACCCGGTATTCTATGCATTAAAACCAAGCTCACCCTTTCGTCTATTGTTAATTTCGCAGCCATCCTCAAAGAAAAAAATGATATATTATAATAAACACTGAAAATTCCTATGATGCGTGACTTTTGGGCCACTCTGTACACAAGGGTTTATTTTAACGGTTGTCCGGTCGTCCGAGACAATGAAGTATTCCAAATTAACCATTTCTATATATATATATATACGGGGGCCACTCAATATATTTTGTCCCACCTTTTTTCTTTCTTTCCAAGTTTCCTTGCAAGTTCCAGAAATTTTGTACACAAGTAGTTACATACCTTTTTTACAAAGTTTTTATTTTTCCCCACATAGTCTCCATCCTTTTCTACGGCTTTCCTCCACTTCGAAACAAGGGCCTTTATTCCTTGCTGGTAAAAGTCCGCTGGCTTCCGTTGGAGCCACCTCTTAACCTCCTCAACAACCTCATCGTCACTCTGAAACTTTCTTCCACGAATAGCATCCTTCATTGACCCAAACCAATGGAAGTCTGAAGGTGCCAGATCCGGGCTGTATGGAGGGTGGGGTAACACAGTCAAGCGCATTTTTGTGATGTCCTCTCTTGTTTGCAAACTGTTGTGTGGTCTTGCGTTATCGTGCAAAAGAAGGACGTCTTCCAGTTTTCTCCGGTCAAACTCGCTTTATATGTCTCTGGAGTCTCAGGGTAGCAATATATGCCTCTGAGTTGATTGTTCGTCTTTTCTTCAAAATGTCCACCAGAATCACCCCTTTCATGTCCCACAAATGGTGGCCATAACCTTTCCTGCAGAGGGAGCCATTTTGAACTTTTTCTTGCATGGGGAGTCTGCTTGATGCCACTCCATAGATTGGCTTGTTTCAGGTTCAAAGTGGTGCACCCAAGTCTCATCCCCAGTCACAGTTCGTGAAAGGAAGTCATCCCCTTCTATCTCGTATCGAACCAACGACTCTGAAGCAATTTCTTTTCTTTGGGCTTTGTGATCTTCAGTCAGTTCGCGAGGAACAAACGTGAACACACTTTTGAGTATCCTAATTGCTGAATTATCGTATTCACACTTCCTTCACTAATTCCTAGCTCTAGTGATAGCTCCTTGTATGTGACGCGTCGATTTGATCGAATGATGCTGTTAGCACATTTCACAGTGTGAGATGTCACAGCCGATGCCGGGCGACCGCTGCGTGGCTCATTATCGAGGCTGGCTCTCCCTCTCCGTTGATCTCTCACGTTTAGACCAAAGTCCAACTGTGCTTCCATCAACAACAGCATCTCCATAAACGTTTTGTAGACATTTGTGAATATTTCCAACTGTTTCCTTCTCTGCGGTTAAGAACTCGATAACAGTTCTCTGTTTACGACGCACATCACTGTCAGACGCCATTTTCGAAACTGCGTTAACCATCGGTTTTATACAAAGGCGTTTGAAAGCAGTTTTATACAAGGAGGGGAGGTTCATACTGGAAATATCCGGTTATGTGAGGCGCAGAAAGTTCAAATTTACAGCCCAAAAGACATTTCAGCCCCATGGCTTATTATTTAGCTAAGAAAAAAGGGTGGGGCAAAATATATTGAGTGCCCCTAGTGTGTACACACACACACACACACACACACACACCACACACACACACACACACACACACACACACACACACTGCGTAGACACTTTTCTCTGACGATTATATATTTACCAAAATTAGTACTAATGAGCCAATATCATTTCATTCTTATGGCTTACGTAAACTGAAGCAGAATTTATTTAAGGTTAGGTATAGCAGGCAGTTTTCAGTCGACTGAATATCAGGAGATGAGTAGCAGGAAGAAGCAAGAGATTCGGGAGAGGAGGGGACAGGGATATTGCTCCTTGTAGGTAAATTAAATAAATTTATTTAGAGCATAACTCTCCGAACTGATGCTAATTCAGATGGTAACTCGGGTTTGATTATTAGGTTGCGGCGCTGATTTGAGGTAGTTTTTCTTGTCTAAAACGTTTCCGGAGGTTTGTCCCCTGCTTTTGAGTATGATGATTGTATCATCATCTTCCAATTTTATTTTAATAATTGAAAAATATAAATGAGTTATAGTTGGATTATCTGCGGGGGACATTGTAAATTATTCACTTGATTCTTAAGTGTTATTTGATTTTATTAGTTCACTGTCAAAAGTTCCGGGAAGGAGTGAAGTGAAAAGGTTATTGTAAATGCAAATAGAGGATACAGGTATGATCACTGGAGAATAAATAAAGACAGAATTGTGAGAACAGGAGGAAGACGGCGTAAAAGATGGAAGGATGTAATTATAATAAATGCGTGAAAAGACGTGGAATTGATATAAATGTGACGCGAGAACTAAGAAACGGGAATAAAAGCCGCGTGGAAGTGGAGACGTTGGTCTTACCTGACGTACCCCAATCTTATTATGAAAGTAATTTCTTGAGACGAGAGTAATAGTTTATTCCCGGTGGTGAGCAATTCTTTATGTACCACATTATTTAATCAGTTTGGGTATCTGTGGTCCCGAGTTTACGCTTTCGTGCCCACACCATTCAGAATTAGAAATGTTCCCTTATGTAGTGTATATTCGTATTCACTACAGTTTTAACATTCGACCAATTAATTATCGAAGTTCTCTTGAAAATCCGCAATTAGACCGTGATCAAACCAAAACCAACCCCAATTCTTTATTAAGGGCTTTTTGTCAGCGGATAACTTTTCATTTTCGTGGGAGTTGGTTGGGGGCGGGAGTCTGAAGCTTTATGGTAATCGCTCAGCCTTTTTTTCTCCGTTTAGAGATTTTTCAAAGTAATGTGCTGATGGTTCAGTTTGTAGTGACCGATTGGTGAACTTCATACGAGATTTGAATTTATTCCTCTGCAACTATTTCTATTTTCTGTCAGTGAATAGAGAATTACAAATAAAATTTGATCAACAAAAAATGAGAATTATTTTTTTAGTCGGTTCGGTGGATGGTAATATTTTCTTTTACAAAGCTATCTTTTTCTCTCAAATTATCACATTTGGAAATCATTTTAAATCATTTTTCGTTGATTCAAACAAGAATTTCTAACCATTAAATGTTTTCAGATCCTTGGATGATGGCTTACAGTAAAAGCCAAAGAAGAAAGTACTGGTTCAACACGCAAAATCGTGAGTCAACATTCGAATGCCAGAAGGAAGTCATCGCCCCATTAAGGTGTCAAACGCTTGATAAGTATTTTATAAATTTTAAGTGGCTGTTACAATCGGAAAAAATGTTAGTTACCTCTTTCAAAAAGTTTTATTGGTATGTACGTAGATACATTATCTAAAGACCCATTTCTCATTCTGAATTGGGTGGTCACGACAATTGAACTAGGGACCGAAAACACTTATCAATTACATACACGAAGATACGAAAGGATTACCACCGACAATAATGGTGTCACACCAAATATTTTAAAACTACATCTGGTCATTCGACATATATTTGTCTTCGACTGAAGTTTCATTTTTCTCTGTGTACTATATTTATAAGGCTTATAAATATAATTTCAAAGTTTTAAATTTCAAGTCTGGAGACATTAAAACTGTTGAAAAGGATTCGGAAGAGAGGCATTATTATTATTATTATAAGTATACGAAAATCAAAGAATTGAGAACGAAACCTTTACTTGAAGAAACAGCAAAACCGCTTTCGATAGTGTTCAAAATGGGTCCTTGCATCTACTTTACTGTGACCGCATAAAGTACGTCTTATCCCAGTTGGACATCGGGAAGTTTTTAATACGTAACCCTAAGTTGTCTGCAGAGACTATTCTACACCCGAATGGCAACTAATGAAGTTAGCTGATGATCATATGAAATGAACTTAGAATTGACTATTTTAACTTTGCTCAAAGAGCAAACTTTACGCTACAAAAGCGCAAGAACTCGTACTCATTGTGGAACATAATCATTTGTTTATGGTCCAGCCGTGAAAAAATCTAATTTATTTCGTTACCAAAGGAACATAATTATTAGCAGTCATACTTTTAATCCGAAGTTAAAAATTAGCATTTGATTTCGGCTAATTAGCTGTTGATTGTTCAGATTTTATTTCTTTAAAATTAAAAGTATTATCTTCCGTTCCCGAAATGTACTTATGATTTTTCTGGGAAAAAACAAAACTTGTAAAATTTCTTTTCTTTTCGTTACAGTATGTCCTATTGTCAAGGATCATTTTGGTGGTGGAATTCTGGAGTCCAGATTCTAGAATCGGAAGAATCAAAATCTGGCAATTTGCATTTGAAAACACTCGTAGATCATATCAAGAGAACGAAGTGAACTTTGGCACACGCTGCATTATTAAAGGCACTTATCAGTTTTATTTCAGTATAAAGTATATATATAATCATTTTTTTAATATAAACTTTGAAAATTTGTTTTGTCATTAACCTTCAGAGTTTATTTGAAAGTATAACGGTCAGGCACATTTATTTACGGGTCACTACATCATCTGAAAACGGAGAACAGTCCCCCATCCAACTACTGATCAGACAGAACATCGCTTCGCGTAACCTCGCTGATCTGACTGGAAGTGGTGTTGCGTCGCAACAACGACGTGATCTTTATGATTTGTAGATGTAGAATGTAACCATTTCTTGCGTATTAATGTGTGAAAATACCACAGAGAAAATGCATTATAATGGTAGAAGATAAAGACTGTATAGAGTATTTGAATGTACACCCATTCAGGGTCTCCCATTTAAAGGTGTCTATGAGGCAAGTGAACATAATGAGTCTTTCATACATCACAGTGCTACGGAGGGCACCGCTCAGCAGAGAAATCTCTTTAAATGGTGGGTATAAAGACAGAGTATCCCCTAACCCAAGATGCTGCCTTCCTACATCCCATCACACTGTGTAGGTGATGAGATTTACCAATATATATATATATATATATATAATAATATATATACAGGGTGTCCCAGAATTAACTATCTATTTCAATGAAATCGGACAAATTTTTTAAAAACACACTTTTATTTATGTTTATCATGTTTAATATGTGTTAAAAATGTATAAATTTCTAAATTTTTTTCATAATTTTATTTTCATAATTTTTCATTATCTGGTCCAATGAAAGACCGTCTGAAGTCATAGAATGGCAAAGAGACTCTCCAAAAGTTAACGTGTGGCTTGGAATGACCAAATCCAAAATTTATGGCCCATTCTTCTTTGCGGAAGCAACTGTAACAGGTACCGTCTACCTTGATATGCTTCAGCAGTTTCTCGAACCACAGCTTCTTGATGATGGCATTCTTGATAATGTTGTGTTTCAACAAGAAGCATTGATCTTTTGGCGATAAACTTTTGTTTTTATGAAACCCCATGCAAAGAAATCCAGGGGTGTCAAATCCGGAGAACGCGGAGGCCAAGGTCGAGGTCCTCCACGTCCAATCCACCGATTCGGAAGGCGTCTGTTGAGGTATTCTCGAACAATTAGAGCATAATGACATGGTGCTGTATCTTGTTGAAACACAACATTATCAAGAATGCCATCATCAAGAAGCTGTGGTTCGAGAAACTGCTGAAGCATATCAAGGTAGACGGTACCTGTTACAGTTGCTTCCGCAAAGAAGAATGGGCCATAAATTTTGGATTTGGTCATTCCAAGCCACACGTTAACTTTTGGAGAGTCTCTTTGCCATTCTATGACTTCAGACGGTCTTTCATTGGACCAGATAATGAAAAAATTATGAAAATAAAATTATGAAAAAAATTTAGAAATTTATACATTTTTAACACATATTAAACATGATAAACATAAATAAAAGTGTGTTTTTAAAAAATTTGTCCGATTTCATTGAAATAGATAGTTAATTCTGGGACACCCTGTGTGTAATATTATATATATATATATATATATATATATAATATATAATATATATATATATATATATATATATATACAGGGTGTCCGAGAATTATCTGTACAATTTTTGGCTGTTATTAAAAGTCAACCATGAAGTGTAGAAATTCCAGTGTTGTCTCATTTACAGAGAATCTCATTAAGTTTTTCTGATACCAAGTTTTGACAAGTTTTTTAGAAATTCCAGTGTGTCCGAACATTATCTGTACAATTTCATCTTTTAATAAAATTCTTGATAACACACGTAAAATTCTTAAACAAGATTATTTAGAATCTGTATTTTCAAAAGTTTCTTTTATTAAAGTAACGTTGTTACATACATTCGATATGTGCACCATTAGTGATTCGCAAAACATCGAATCGATACTCCAAATGTTGCCATGTACACTGCAGCATATCCACATCAATTCGCTCAATAGCAGCTGTGATTCTTGCTTTTAAATCATCAATGTCTGTCACCCGCGTACATTTCTAAAAAACTTGTCAAAACGTGGTATCAGAAAAAACTTAATGAGATTCTCTGTAAAATGGGACAACACTGGAATTTCTACACTTCATGGTTGACTTTTAATAACAGCCAAAAATTGTACAGATAATTCTCGGACACCCGGTATATATATGTATATATATATATATATGGGGGGGGGGGGGGGGTCACAAACCTCTTCTTCACACCATTACCAGTTCCAGCAAAACGTCATTACCAAATACCTCTTTCAGTCATTAATTTATCTAGTTTATTCTTAAAAGTCTCCAAAGTATGGGAACTCACAACTTCATCTAAGCTATTCCAGAATTTTACTATTCTATTTGAAAAACTATGTTGTACTAACTGTGATTTACATCTTTGCTGAAAAAGCTTAAGGCTATGGCCTCTTGTCCTATCATTGTGATCCTTTGTAAAAAAGAGAGTGGAAGTCTATATTATCTAACTCATTTATTATTTTATATACTGCTGTCATATCACCTCGTAACCTTCTTCGCTTTAGGGAAAACATGTTTAGGTGCTCCAATCTCTCTTTGTAACTAAGGTGTCTAAGGCATGGTATCATCCTTGTGGCTCTCTTTTGTACTTTTTCTAGTCTATCTTTGTCTTGCTCTAAATAAGAACTACTGAACTGAATGCCATACTCAAGAAGAGGCTTCACGTATGAAGTGTAGAGCCTACTTATAATTTCTGGTGATTTATATTCTATATGTTTCTGCATTAGGTTCAATCTAGCATTAGTCTTATTTCTAATTTCAATACAATGAGTTGTAGGTTTAAGATCATGATTCACAATGACACCCAAATCTCTCCTTTTTTTCTTTATTTATCCAACTTCCATCCATGTTATACTCAAATTCTGGATTATGACCATTGACCAACATGCACAACTTAACACACTTCCACATTAAATTTCATCTCCCATCTATCTGCTCAAGCAACTACTTTATCAATGTCCTTTTGCATGTTATAGATTAAATTTTTTGACAAACTGTGTGTGTTAAACCATATGAAATGGATTAAAGAGAATGAAGTAGGAATTTAGGAAGAGAAAGGTTACTCAAGACCTATTTAAATATAAAAGTTCAAGAGGCTAGCTTCTCAAGTTTAGTTAAAGTTATGTCAATCAGTTTGACTACCCTTAGGCATACGAAATTTATGGAATTAAAATAAAGTTATGAAGCATTTTAGCTTTTGCTCATTATTTGGCTAAGTTTTTTAGCCACCAGTTTTTAAATGCTGGTTTACTAATGTTGTTTTGGAGTTTTGTCATGTTTTGTTTGTTAACGATTATGTTTTAAAGTGACTTCTACGTTGGTGAGTTAATTGAAATGTACTGTACTTCCATGTTGTGTTTTTAGTTAAAAGAGTTTGTACTGTATTCAAACTTCCTACCACTTCAGAGTAGTCAATACCCGTAGTTTTAGTAGAGTAAATGTTACTCCTCACAGGTAGATCTGGAGGGCTTGGGGCTTTGAATCCTGTACTGTTTTTGTGTTGTTTGGCCCATGACCAAGGGAGGCCATAAGACCCTTGTTGTTTGGCCATGGCCAATGGAGGCCATAAGACCCTTGCTGTTTGGCGCATGGCCAAAGGAGGCCATAAGACCCTTGTTGTTTGGCCCATGGCCAAAGGAGGCCATAAGACCCTTGTAATTGCTTGCCCTATGCCAAGATAGGCCATGAGGGCCTTGTTGATAGTTTTGGCTATGGCCAAGGGAGGCCATCAGCCCCTTGTTGAATAGGTTGGGCTATGGCCAAGGTAGGCCATCAGCCCCTTGTTGAATAGTTTGAATAATTTGGACTATGACCAAGGTAGGCCATCAGCCCCTTGTTGAATAATTTGAGTTATGGTCAAGGTAGGCCATCAGTCCTTGTTGAATAGTTTGGGCTATGGACAAGGTAGGCCATAAAACCCTTTAGAGTAGAGTAGTTTGTATGTCCACTGTCTAACCATATAATTTTTGGCACAGAATTATGAGCACAGAATCAGAGCGCAGCAATAAAAGCTTTTACTCTCCGATTCTTGGTTATGTTCAGACAGGTTGCTGTGTTTGCGACACATGAAAAGAGTATTATATATATATATATATTATATACAGTACATATATATATATATATATATATATATATATATATATATATATATATACAGGGTGGGCCGTAAGTTTCCATACATAGGAAAAATAAACATTTTTTTATGGACAACCATTTTTATTTATATAATATGCTCTACATGGTTGCCATTGTTTGAAAACACATTTCAATACGTGTTCCCCACTGTTGATGAACACGCATTAGCACAGTTGACGTTTGCTTGTAATGGCGTTGGTGATACGTTCCTTTAGATGATTGATGTCTCGTATCTTTCCTGATACACCATGGCCTTCAAGTGCCCCCAAAGATAGAAATCAAGGGGGGTGAGATCTGGGGATCTAGGAGGCCACTCCACAGGACCACGCCGACCAATCCAAGCATCCGGAAACTGCTGATCCAAATACCGACGCACGTATTTAAATTTCCTATGTATGGAAACTTACGGCCCACCCTGTATATATATATTATATATGAAAATTATTTCACGAAGGTAACACGTGAAAAATATTTATGATGAATAAAACCACGAAGGAAAGGAAACACAAAATGGTGCTCAAGCGCTTTCGTCTAATGACATCCTCAGGAACACTGAAGTATATAAAAAGGTTAAGCCTATATATAGGTTACAGAAAGAAAAAAAGAAAAATAAATAACACACACACACACACAAATATATATATATAACATACATATCTATATATACAAATACATACATACATACATACATACATATATATACAATAAACAGAGAAGTAAAAATAATACAAAATTAAAAATTAAAACCTTAAAGGATTACCAATGAGGCGTACAGATTGTAAGGAAAAATATCGATTTTTAGCACAAGATCAAATGGATTATAAAAATACAAATTTATACTGGGACTCTGCCGGGTTTTAACACAATGCTGCCTATGGTCAGGTTTCGATATAAAAAAAAAAAAAAAAAAAAAAATAAAATTAAAAGTTAATCGATTTTTAGCACAAGATCAAATGGATTATAAAAATACAAATTTATACTAGAACTCTGTCCGGGTTTTAACACATTTCTGCCTATGGTCAGGTTTCGATATATATAAAAAATAAAATGCAAATTAAAAGTTAATAAAGTAGAAGACAAGTTTACCAAAGATTTAATGTTTTACACTTCTTATCTAAGTCTGCTTTAAAGGAATTCAACATAACAGGATCGAGTTGAAAAAGACCTTTGCTTATGTTGAAGTTATTTGAAAGTTGGATAATGGCAGACTCAAGAATATTTCTATTAACAATGTTGCTTGAATGGAATAAAACTGAAGCATTATTCCAATCAATACAGTGGGCTAACTCTGACAAATGGACAAAAAGGGCACTGGACAACTGTCCTGTTCTAACGGAATATTGATGCTGTTTTATACGTGTGTGCAAATCCTTTCCCGTCTGACCTATGTAAAAGGAATCACATTGTTTACAACCAATTTTATAGATAATGCCTGAATTATTGGTAGGGCTATTTTTTACTATGATATTTTTCACAATATTGTTATATGAAAATACTACATTAATATCCAAAAGTTTAAGTACATTAGCAATGCCTAAAAAGCCCGGGAAAAATGGAAGTACTAAAATATTTTTTGACAAAGTACGAGTGTTAATATTGACACGATAGAAAGTTCGTTTTGCCTTGTTGAGACAAGATTCCATAAACGCAGATGGATAACACAAATCACTTCCAATACGCGTTCCTTCGGCTTGCTGTTCCCTCTCTTGTCTCCGTTTGTGTCCGTGTTTTCTTCTACATTAATGAAGGGGCATGCAATTCGTACTCGACGGAAGTTTCTTACTAAGTGTCTGGAGGAGCAAGTTCTTCCCAAATCCCTGCTTCCGATTCGCCTCAGACAAATTGACGACCATCCGTTCAACAACTTCAGCAGATTAATTTTAAAGAAACATATTGAAGTCACCAGACAAAATGAGTGGTCCGCCTTCAAAAATTTAAACATCGCCAAACATAATTTTGTAACCGTTATTCCCCAACCGTGGATCCAACCTTTGTTTGATGAAATTTACAACGAGTTGCGTCGGAGAACTACTTCACTTCGTAACATTTTGGATCGGAAAATTAAAAGTCTCATTCGAGATAGTCAGTGGAGTAAAAAAGCAAGCTCAAAGTGTGTTTTGAACCTTTCTTCGAAAACATTAGTGACGATGCAAAAAGTGCCCTTGGATATGGTATGTCCTTTTTTATTGTTAAAAACCTTCGGCTTTACAAATTTGTTATAGTCTCGCGTGTTTGAAAAACAGTGTAATCTCCCTCAGTATTTGTTTAACATAGTTAAAGGCCTCGTTTATAGTGCGGCGAATGGTAATTACGAAGATAACTTCCTAAACGTTTTCGCAATAGCCTCTCACAATTAAAAAAAGATGGGGAGCTCCATATTACTAAAGCAGACAAGGCTAACACCATAGTTATTATGGACAAAGTGGACTACATCGGAAAGATGAACGAGCTTCTCCAGGACCCCGCCACATACACCAAACTTAGAAGAACCCGCAGGATGACGTCATCAAATCATTTAATAGTGGCTTGAAACGCCTTCTCAAAGATCATAAGAACTTAATTCCGCTTTACATGTCCACTTCACCTGCTCTGCCCTACCTTTACGGTCTTATTAAAACCCACAAACCTGGTAACCCTATGCGCCCTATTATTAGCTCGGTGGGCTCTATTACTTATAAACTCTCCAAATGGCTTGTCAAAGTCTTGTCCCCATTCTCGGAACTATCTCTGATTCACATGTAAAAAATTCCATGGATCTTACGGAAAAATTGAATAATGTACGTACTGAAACTAACGATAAATTGATTAGTTTTGATGTTTGTTCATTGTTTACAAAAGTGCCGATTGACGATATGCTTGACTTTCTCTCCCAAAAATTACATAAGTATGACCTGCCACTACCTTCACACATTGTTTTGGAACTCATTAAGCTTTGCATCAAAGACTGTAAATTCACTTTCAATAACGAGTATTATCAACAAGTTTTTGGGATGGCTATGGGCAACCCCTTATCGCCCCTCCTCTCCAATATTTATATGGAGTTTTTCGAAATTACCTATATTCCGAGAATCCTGGGGGTTGGCATCCCTTGGTTGCGGTACGTCGACGATATTTTGTGTATCTGGCCCATGAATCGTGACCTGGATAGTTCCTCCTTCAGTTAAATGATCAAGTCCCCTCCATTAAGTTTACTTTAGAAGTTGAGCAAGACAATTCAATCCCATTTTTGGATGTGCGTGTACATAGGGAAAGCCCAGGTTTTAAGTTTAGTATCTATCGGAAAACGACAAACAATTTGTCCTACGTACACTTTTACTCGGGACATGATACCCCCATTAAGAAGGCCATATTTTCATCAATGTTTCTCCGCGCCCTTAGGATCGCCAGTCCGGAATACATCGATGCCGAATTGGAAAAAATCAACGGTATTGGAAGTGATTTGTGTTATCCATCTGCGTTTATGGAATCTTGTCTCAACAAGGCAAAACGAACTTTCTATCGTGTCAATATTAACACTCGTACTTTGTCAAAAAATATTTTAGTACTTCCATTTTTCCCGGGCTTTTTAGGCATTGCTAATGTACTTAAACTTTTGGATATTAATGTAGTATTTTCATATAACAATATTGTGAAAAATATCATAGTAAAAAATAGCCCTTCCAATAATTCAGGCATTATCTATAAAATTGGTTGTAAACAATGTGATTCCTTTTACATAGGTCAGACGGGAAAGGATTTGCACACACGTATAAAACAGCATCAATATTCCGTTAGAACAGGACAGTTGTCCAGTGCCCTTTTTGTCCATTTGTCAGAGTTAGCCCACTGTATTGATTGGAATAATGCTTCAGTTTTATTCCATTCAAGCAACATTGTTAATAGAAATATTCTTGAGTCTGCCATTATCCAACTTTCAAATAACTTCAACATAAGCAAAGGTCTTTTTCAACTCGATCCTGTTATGTTGAATTCCTTTAAAGCAGACTTAGATAAGAAGTGTAAAACATTAAATCTTTGGTAAACTTGTCTTCTACTTTATTAACTTTTAATTTGCATTTTATTTTTATATATATCGAAACCTGACCATAGGCAGAAATGTTTAAAACCAGGACAGAGTTCTAGTATAAATTTGTATTTTTATAATCCATTTGATCTTGTGCTAAAAATCGATTAACTTTTAATTTCATTTTTTTTTTTTTTTTTTTTTTTTTTTTTTTATATCGAAACCTGACCATAGGCAGCATTGTGTTAAAACCCGGCAGAGTCCCAGTATAAATTTGTATTTTTATAATCCATTTGATCTTGTGCTAAAAATCGATATTTTTCCTTACAATCTGTACGCCTCATTGGTAATCCTTTAAGGTTTTAATTTTTAATTTTGAATTATTTTTACTTCTCTGTTTATTGTATATATATGTATGTATGTATGTATGTATGTATTTGTATATATAGATATGTATGTATATATATATATATGTGTGTGTGTGTATGTATGTTATTTATTTTTCTTTTTTTCTTTCTGTAACCTATATATAGGCTTAACCTTTTATATACTTCAGTGTTCCTGAGGATGTCATTAGACGAAAGCGCTTGAGCACCATTTTGTGTTTCCTTTCCTTCGTGGTTTTATTCATCATATATATATATATTTATATTATAATATATAATATATATATTATTATATAATATCTATAATATATATATATATATATATATATATATAATATATATATATATATATATATATATATAATATATATATATATATATATATATAATATATATATATATATATATATATATATAATATATATATATATATATATAATATATATATATATATATATATATATATATATATATTATATATATATGGGATGAATTTCACAATAAAACACGTGAAATGAATAAATGCTGCAAACCCACAAGGAAAAAGAAAACGATTCCAAGGCCTTTCGTGTATTCAAAGCTACACCTCGTCAGGGAATGAAGATAAACGGCGAGATACCCATAAATATATACAATGTACAGGAAAAACAAAACAATTAGCACATACTTAACAAGGGTTAATGAGAGGCAAAAGAAATTTTAACATGATATCGTCAATTTTATACGTCCCCGCACTGTTATTGAAATTGCTTTTGAAATGAATAAATGCACATTCTAGAATATTTCGTTCTATTATATCTCTGTTTTTAACAAGCGCTTTAGAACTACCCCACTTGATGCTATGGTTACATCTATACATATGGTTAAATAAAGCATTGGAAGTATTAGCTGTTCTACAAGCATATTTATGCTGTTTTACCCTAATATCTAACGTTTTACCGGTTTGGCCTATATACCGAGTTACATTGTGTACATCCGATCGAATACACACAACCAACAACATTATCAGGGCTATTCTTTATTAGGCATGATTTAACAGTATTATTATACTTAAAGATTACATTAATGCCAATTGCTTTAAGTACAGTTGGAAGGTATTGAAAATTAACATGGTAAGGTAGGCTAAGGATATTTTTACGCTGAAATTCCTTTACAATTACATTATTATAATACCTATTCTTGGCTTTCTTAAGACAGTTATCTAAAAATGAAATAGGATAACATAATTTAGTACCAATATTCATGATATTGCATAACTCGGAATCTAAAAATTCAGGACTGACAACTCTCAATGCTCGAAGAAACATAGCAGAGAAAATAGAGGATTTAATCGAAGGATGATGGTCAGAATAAAAATGCACGTAAGAGTTATTATTAGTACTTACGGTAGACTTCATATTTGAACTGATTACGGGGACATATAAAATTGACGATATCATGTTAAAATTTCTTTTGCCTCTCATTAACCCTTGTTAAGTATGTGCTAATTGTTTTGTTTTTCCTGTACATTGTATATATTTATGGGTATCTCGCCGTTTATCTTCATTCCCTGACGAGGTGTAGCTTTGAATACACGAAAGGCCTTGGAATCGTTTTTCTTTTCTTTTCCTTGTGGGTTTGCAGCATATATATATATATATATATATATATATATATACTGAACATAACCAAGGATCGGAGAGTAAAAGCTTTTATTGCTGCGCTCTGATTCTGTGCTCATAATTCTGTGCCAAAAATTATATGGTTGACAGTGGACATACAAACTACTCTACTCTAAAGGGTTTTATGGCCTACCTTGTCCATAGCCCAAACTATTCAACAAGGGACTGATGGCCTACCTTGACCATAACTCAAATTATTCAACAAGGGGCTGATGGCCTACCTTGGTCATAGTCCAAATTATTCCTCTGAATCCAGTTGGTCTTCAAAACTTGGATTCACCACTCCATTGAAGTCAATACCCATAGTTATGATTGAGTAAATGTTATGTGTCCTACAGGTAGGTCTGGAACGTTTGGGGTTTCGAAGGAATCCAATCTGTTTGCAAGGAATGTATGTGTCTGTTGATGAAATATGAGTGATTCTTCTTTAAAAGAAGAATTGGATGCTTGGAGTTGTATGTATATATTTATATACTGTATGTATGTGTGTAAATGTATATTTTGTTGTAGGTTTTATTTTTGAGTTTTGTGTTAGGTTATTAACCAATTTGCTGAGTAAAGAACCTCAAATGTTGCATTTGAGACCCTTATATCAAGCTTTGTCTGTTTTATGCCTATATGTGAAATAGGACTTAGAATAGGTTGCGCCTATATGTCAAATAGGACTTAGAATAGTTTACGCCTATATGTCAAATAGGATTTAGAATGCGTGTGTTAGGTGGGTGTAGGTTTGAATTCGTGCAATTGCTTTAGGTCTTTGTGATGTTAAAGTTCTGAGTTGAATTTTGTGATGTTACAGTTCTGAGTTTAATTTTGCGATGTTAATGAGTCTTATGAGTAAGTTAAATTGCTGAAATAAATTTTATAACCTACACCACAGGTTGAATTATAAATTTAGTGTTTTTAGTTAGGATATGCCTTGAGTGTAAAGAGTAGGGCCTACTTTCTGAGGTAGGCTTCTTGTATATTTAAATTGCAAATTGTAGCGTTTGAAGTAGTCCTTTAGTGTACGAGTATATGAGGCCTATTAGTTAAGGTAAATTGAAGTGGGCCTACTAAATAGGCTTATGTTGTGGGTCTACTAAATATACTTATGTTGAAATGGGCCTATTTTTATAGGATAAAATGAGTTAAGCCTGTTAAATGAACAAGGCTTTGTTGTAAGTTTAAAGAGTAGGACCTATTAAATAGGCTTAATGTGAAATGAGCCTACTAAATAGGCTTATGTTGAAATTTGGCCGATTTTTATAGGACCTAAAATTAGTTAAGCCTGTTAAATGAACAAGGCTTTGTTTACGGTATTAGTGTAAAGGTAAAGGGATCGGTTCCCCATGTACAGTTGTACACGGGCCACCATATGAAAAAACTATATAGGTATGGAAAAACTATACGCGCTCACAACATGGTATCATATGTGGTACATTTATTTCATAATTAAATATAAATTATTAATTAATTGAATTAAATATCTATACAAAAATGCCTCGGGATTGGCGACATAGCCTATTGGGAATGAAATAATTGAATTGCCATACGTACAAAGAACCTGTATGTATGAATCAGCCTCACATAGCAACAAGAAAACCCAATTTATTGTTTAGTCTACGAAGGAGTAGACCAAACAAAAATAATGCTAGTTCGGCAAATAATACACCAGAACCAAGGAACGGCTCTCAGGGCTGTTTATGTTACAGCGAAGCTTTAAGCAGGGAGGATGTCTTTGTCCCCCCTTAAGTCCTGAGTGAATTCCTTATAATATAAAACCTAGTGACTATAAAAGGATAGGCCTATTCCTTCAGGGGTTTATATAGTGACTGCCTATATTAATTACCTTAAGTAAATTCGCCGCGTAACTCCATCGTGGCGGCCCTACACCGAAAATGATCGTAACGCCCTACATCGAAGCAAAGTCCCAGCAAAAATAAGGTGAGGCAATTTCATTTTTATTAACATAAGGCTTTCCCAACTCCCGATGCTAGAATTACCGTAATCAATATAAATATAAAGAGGTCCTTTAAAGACCTACATATTTATAACTCTCTAACGAAAAAGCATAGGGCTTTTGTCGGTAACCCTCCACTGAAGTCTGTTGGAAATTTCCAACGGATGAGGGCACAGGCAATCAACCCATAGCCCTATATAGTTTTTTCAAATGGTGGCCCTGTGTATGGGGAACTAACCCCTCTACAATTTACACTGACACGCAGTGGCTAGGCTTAGCTCATTAGGCCTAACCCCAATTTCAACCGTAACCCCACTATAGTTTTTTCATATGGTGGCCTAAAACTGGGAACCGATCCCTTTACCTTTACACTAACCGAAAACAAAGGCTTGTTCATTTAACAAGCATAACTCAATTTAGGTCCTATAAAAAAAAAAAAATAGGCCCACAACATTAAGCCTATTTAATAGGTCCTACTCTTCAAACTAAAAACAAAGCCTTGTTAATTTAACAGGCTTAACTCATTTAAGGTCCTATAAAATAATAGGCCAAAACAAAAGCCTATTTTGTAGGCCGAACAAATAGGTCTATTTAGTAGGCCCACCTAACTTTACCTTACATAACAGGCCTAACTCTTAAAGTAGGCCTTACTCTTTACACTCAAGGCCTATCCTATTAAAAACACTAAATTTATAATTGAACCTGTGGTGTAGGACTGTAGGTTATAAAATTTATTTCAGCAATTTAACTTACTCATAAGACTCATTAACATCACAAAATTCGACTCAGCCTGTAACATCACAAAATTCGACTCAGACCTGTAACATCACAAAATTTGACTCAAACCTGCAACATCACAAAATTCGACTCGAACTGTAACATCACAAAATTTGACTCAAACCTGCAACATCACAAAATTCGACTCGAACTGTAACATCACAAAGACCTAAAGCAATTGCACAAATTCAAACCTACACCCACCTAACACCTATTCGTGACCCTATTCCGAAGTCCTATTTGACATATAGGCCCAACCTATTTCAAGTCCTATTTGACATAGGCCCAACCTATTCCAAGTCCTATTTGACATATAGGCATACCAAGTCCTATTTGACATATAGGCCCAACCTATTCTGAAGTCCTATTTGACATATAGGCCCAACCTATTCCAAGTCCTATTTGACATATAGGCCCAACCTATTCAAGTCCTATTTGACATATAGGCCCAACCTATTCCGAAGTCCTATTTGACATATAGGCCCAACCTATTTCAAGTCCTATTTGACATATAGGCCCAACCTATTCCGAAGTCCTATTTGACATATAGGCCCAACCTATTCAAGTCCTATTTGACATATAGGCCCAACCTATTCCGAAGTCCTATTTGACATATAGGCCCAACCTATTCCAAGTCCTATTTGACATATAGGCCCAACCTATTCCAATTCCTATTTGACCAATATAGGCCCAACCTATTCCAATTCCTATTTGACATATAGGCACAAATTACAGACAAGGCTTGATATAAGGGTCTCAAATGCAACATTTGAGGATCTTTACTCAGCCAAATTGGTTAACCTAACCCAAAACCCAAAAATAAAACCCTATAACAAAATACACATTTACACACATACGTACGGTACAGTATATAAATATATACATACGACTTCAAACATCCAATTCTTCTTTTAAAAGAAGAAACACAACAGATTTCATTAACAGACACAAACATTCCTCGCAAACAGATTGGATTCCTTCAAAACCCCAAACCTTCCAGACCTACCTGTAGGATACACAACATTTACTCATTAATAACTACGGGTATTAATTTCATTGGAGTGGTGAATCCAAGTTTTGAAGACCAACTGGATTCGGAGGAATGACACACACACACACACACACACACTACTCTTTCATGTGTCTCAAACACAACAACCTGTCTAAACATAACCAAGGATCGGAGAGTAAAAGCTTTTATTGCTGCGCTCTGATTCTGTGCACATAATTTTGTGCCAAAATTATATGGTTAGACAGTGACACGTACAAACAAACTACTCTACTCCAAAGGGCCTTGGCCTACCCTTGGCCATAGCCCAACAAATTCATCAAACGGCTGATGGCCTACCTTGGCCATAGCCCAACAATTCATCAAAATGGCTTGGCCTACCGTGGCCATAGCCCAACAAATCATCAAAGGGCTGATGGCCTACCTTTGGCCATAGCCCAACAAATTATCAAAATGGCTTGGCCTACCTTGGCCATAGCCCAACAAATCATCAAAGAGCGTTGGCCTACCTTGGCCATAGCCCAACATATTCATCAAGGGGCTTGTGGCCTCCCTTGGCCACAGCCCAAACTACAGGGTCTTGTGGCCTCCCTTGGCCACAGCCCAAACTACAGGGGTCTTGTGGCCTCCCTTGGCCACACCCAAACTCCCTTGGCCACACCCAAACTACAGGGGTCTTGTGGCCTCCCTTGGCCACAGCCCAAACTACAGGGGTCTTGTGGCCTCCCTTGGCCACAGCCCAAACTACAGGGGTCTTGTGGCCTCCCTTGGCCACAGCCCAAACTACAGGGGTCTTGTGGCCTCCCTTGGCCACAGCCCAAACTACAGGGGTCTTGTGGCCTCCCTTGGCCACAGCCCAAACTACAGGGGTCTTGTGGCCTCCCTTGGCCACAGCCCAAACTACAGGGGTCTTGTGGCCTCCCTTGGCCACAGCCCAAACTACAGGGGTCTTGTGGCCTCCCTTGGCCACAGCCCAAACTACAGGGTCTTGTGGCCTCCCTTGGCCACAGCCCAAACTACAGGGGTTTTGTGGCCTCCCTTGGCCATAGCCCAAACAAAGGGTTTTGTGGCCTCCCTTGGCCATAGCCCAAACAGCAAGGGTCTTGTGGCCTCCTTAGGCCAGAGACCAAACAACATGGGTCTTGTGGCCTTCTTTGGCCAGAGACCAAACAAAAAGGGTCTTGTGGCCTCCCTAGGCCATAGGCCAAACAACACAAAAACAGTACAGGATTCGAACCCCCAAGCCCTCCAGATCTACCTGTGGAGGAGTAAATTTACTCCACTAAAACTACGGGTATTGACTAGTCTGAAGTGGTAGGAGGTTTGAATACAGTACAAACTCTTTCTAATTCTCCTAAATTAAATGAACAAATAACAAAAGACAACAATGGGAACATTGAACCAAACAATTACACGAAAACACTTGGAATGCTTTGGTTTTTTAAGACAGAATTCCGAACACGATGACACTCTTTGCACAAAGAGTTATAACTTAAATCCAAATGCCGATACAAAAAGACAAGTGCTTTCAGAATCATCCAAAATTTTCGACCCCATTGGATTATATTTACCAGCAACCATAAGATCCAAAACCCTTTTGCAAGACTTATGGAAAAAGAAAATTGATTGGGATGAACCACTTTCAGTGGAAGACCAACTTCATTGGAAAAAATTAGCCACAGACTTGAACAAAGTTCAAGACATCTACGTACCAAGATGTGCTGGCTACAGATTGAAATCTCAAACACTACACATTTTTACAGAAGCCAGCACACAAGCTTACGGGTGTTGTGCCTATTTAACAAGTGAAAATGAAAGTAACTTGGTTTATTCAAAGGCAAAAGTGGCACCCTTAAACCAAAAGAAAACTGTACCACAACTTGAATTATTAGCTGTCTCATTGGGAGTTAAAACAGCAGACTTTCTTTCACAAGTGTATAAAGAAGTTGACATAACAAACATTTACTTAAGGACAGACAGTCAAATTTGTCTAACATGGGTGACCAACACAGAACAACTTCTTGCAAAAACATATTTGTGAAAAACAGACTAACAGAAATCAAAACTGCAAACACAAACCTTGGTATCAAATTTAGGTACATAAAAACAAAAGAGAATCCTGCAGACTTTTTGACAAGAGGGCTCTCTTACAAGCTGTTGAAAACAAATAAAATCTGGTATGAAGGGCCCGAATGGCTAACATGTGAGGATCTTTGGCCAGCCAAAGTAGTTAACCTCACACTCAACTCTACAACAACTGAAAAGATCACTGAGGACAAACCTATATTTGACTATCACCTTTATTCAGACCTAAACAAACTCTTGAGAATTACAGTCTATTGCTGCAAGTTTGTCAATAGCTACCTTCTCAAACACTGTCCTCAGAAAGCCTTTTCTAACTTAACAGAAACTGCAACAAAATACTGGCTCAAACAGATACAAGCTTCAGAATTTGACAAGGAGTTGAAGTATCTTAGGTCCAGTAGCACATAAACAAAGGTATTCCTTCACTTGTCTGGATCTAAATCTGTACCTGGATACAGAGGGTCTGATAAGGTGTAAAGGAAGGCTTAACAAGTCAACTTTGACTTACAACTCTAAGCACCCAATTCTTCTTCCAAGGAGAAATCACTTCACAAAACTCATCATCAGGGATACCCACAACAAAATACACCACATGGGAGTCCCACAAACCCTGACAGAGCTGAGAAAAACTTACTGGCTACCAAAGGGTAGAACTGAAACAAAGAAAATTTTAAACACATGCATTCCTTGTAAACGTATCCATTCACGACCCTTTAAGACCCCAAGCCCTCCAGACCTACCTGTGGAACGAGTAACATTTACTCGGCCATTTGAAACCACGGGTATTGACTACACTGGAGCGGTAAATGTGAGTTTTGGAGACAAAATGGATTCAAAGGAATACAAAGTGTACATTGTACTCTTCACCTGTGCTGCCACACGTGCCATATGTCTAGACATAGTAGAAGATCTGACAGCAGAAGCTTTTATTGCTGCTTTCAGACGATTTTGTGCACACAATTCTGTACCCAAAACTATATGGTCAGACAATGCCACATACTTCAAATCTGGTGAAAGAATTATTCATCAGATTTGTGACAGTGAAACAGTACAAACTCATTTAACCAAACACAACATAACCTGGAAGTACATTCCTGTTAATACACCATGGTATGGTTCAATTTGGGAAAGAAACATACAAACTGTAAAGAACTGCCTTAAAAAGACTATTGGGACAAAACATCTACAACTTTTTGAACTCATGACTATTCTGTCAGAAATTGAAAATGTTGTCAACAACAGACCATTAACTTATGTGGGAGATGGTATTAATGAGCCAGAACCTCTCACACCAAACCACCTAATTAAGGGAGAAACAGTAAACATGTTACCAGAATCTGAACATAACAGTACAGAGGATCCAGATTGGGAAATAGGACACAAAGAACTCAACACAAAATACCAACATTTGACACAAATCAAGACTCAATTTATAACAAAATGGAGAGAAGAATACTTAACAAGTCTTAGAGAAAGACATAAACAATTAACAAAACAAAGTTGGAATGATTCAGTCAAAATTGGGGACATTGTGTTGATACATGACAAGACACCAAGACAACATTGGTCAATGGGAAAAGTCTTGGAACTCAAAACTGGTGAAGACGAAGTTACCAGGGTTGTAAAACTGAAAACAGCAACTGGTGAGACCACCAGAGATATCACATTACTATATCCTTTGGAGTGTGGGGCTAAATTAGAACCATTACCCCAAAGGATGGATCAGGATACTATTGGGGAGGAATCTCTCAATGTGCCTGATGTAACTCAGACTAAACCAGACAGGCCTCAAAGAAAGACTGCTTTGAAAGCCAGAAAACTTTTACAAGAAAAAATTAAGACTGGTGACTTATAAAACTTACACAAACTGAGCAAAGTTAAAATGCTTAATAACTTTACTTTAATCCCATAAATTTCCTATACCTAAAGGGAGTCAAACTGATTGACATAACTTTAACTAAACTTGAGAAGTTGGCCTCTTGAACTTTCATATTTGAATAGGTCTTGAGTAACCTCTCTCCCTAAATTTCTACTTCATTCTTTTCAATCCATTTCACATGGTTTAAAACACAGTTTATCAAAAAATTTGATCTATAACATACAAATTTTTCTCCGGCCCCCCCCAGTATATGGAAAAACTATACGCGCTCACAACATGGTATCATATGTGGTACATTTATTTCATAATTAAATATAAATTATTAATTAATTGAATTAAATATCTATACAAAATGCCTCGGGATTGGCGACATAGCCTATTGGGAATGAAATAATTGAATTGCCATACGTACAAAGAACCTGTATGTATGAATCAGCCTCACATAGCAACAAGAAAACCCAATTTATTGTTTAGTCTACAAGGAGTAGACCAAACAAATAATGCTAGTTCGGCAAATAATACACCAGAACCAAGGAACGGCTCTCAGGGCTGTTTATGTTACAGCGAAGCTTTAAACAGGGAGGATGTCTTTGTCCCCCCTAAGTCCTGAGTGAATTCCTTATAATATAAAACCTAGTGACTATAAAAGGATAGGCCTATTCCTTCAGGGGTTTATATAGTGACTGCCTATATTAATTACCTTAAGTAAATTCGCCGCGTAACTCCATCGTGGCGGCCCTACACCGAAAATGATCGTAACGCCCTACATCGAAGCAAACAAAGACCCAGCAAAAATAAGGTGAGGCAATTTCATTTTATTAACATAAGGCTTTCCCAACTCCCGATGCTAGAATTACCGTAATCAATATAAATATAAAGAGGTCCTTTAAAGACCTACATATTTATAACTCTCTAACGAAAAAGCATAGGGCTTTTGTCGGTAACCCTCCACTGAAGTCTGTTGGAAATTTCCAACGGATGAGGGCACAGGCAATCAACCCATAGCCCTATATAGTTTTTTTCAAAATAGGGCTATGGGTTGATTGCCTGATACCCTCATCCGTTGGAAATTTCCAGCAGATTTCAGTGGAGAGTTAACGACAAAAGCCCTACGTTTTTTCGTTAGAGAGTTATGTATATGTAGGTCTTCAAAGGACCTCTTAATGTTTATTTGCCTTCGGTATTTGCGCTGCCTAATGGTAAAGAAAGAAATTGCCTTACCTTATTATTTCATTGGGCCTCGCTTCTGTTTCGATGTAGGGCGCGACGATGTTTTCCGATGTAGGGCCGTGGTACTATGGAGTTACACAATGAGTTGATTTGATGTAACTAATATAGGCAGTCACTATATACCTGAAGGAATAGGCCTATCCTTTTTATAGTTATTAGGTTTTATATTAAGAGGATTTCACTCAGAACGTATAGGAAGATAAAGTACATCTTCCTTGCTTAAAGCATCGCTGTAACATAAGCAGCTCAGAGTGCTGCCAGTATAATATAATATATCGTTAGGAATCTGCTGATTCTTCAAAGTTCGCTGACTCTTCTCTTGATGTAATTTTCATGAGTCAGCAATGGAAAATTTTGAACACGAAATAATAAATTTGGTTTTCTTGTTGTTATGCAGGCCCGATACCTAAATATGGGTTCTATATATGTATGGCAATTATTTTCATTCCCAATAGGCTGTGTCGCCAATCCCGAGGCAATTTTGTATGATATTGAAGTCAATTAATTAATAATTTATATTTAATTAAGAAGTAAAGGCACCACATACGATACCATGTTGTAAGCGTGTATAGTTTTTCCATACCTTTTAAAAAATATGGTTGTCATTATTTAACCCACAGGGGGGTTTATCGACAAGATGCCCCAACAACAAAACTCAGAGTAGTATATAACTGTAGCCTCAAAGACAGTGATGAACACAGTTTGAATGATTGCCTGATTGAGTGGCCTAATCTCATTTCTGACCTTGTGAAAATCTTACTCACGTTCAGGTTAGATAAAAATGCCTTACAAAGTGACATTTCAAAGGCATTTTTGGGAATAAATCTTAAAAATGAATATGACAAGAATGAACTTAGGTTCTTATGGTTCAGGGATCCATTTGATTTGAATATAGTGTTCATAACGTATAGATTCACTGTTGTGTTGTTTGGAGCCAGTTGCTCACCTAGCCTATTAGCATTGACAATTGGACATCATTTGAACCAGTTTAATAACTCTAACACTAAACTTCCTTAAAGAACATTTTATGTAGACAATCTAATAGGCTCAACATCAACAAAATCTGAATTATCTGAAGTCTATGAAAACTCTCAAAACAAACATTATGCAACAAGGTAACTTTGAACTTAGAGAGTGGACTTCAAATGATGAAGATTTAAACAAAAACATTTTAAAAAATAATATTGGTCTTATTGAACCATCAGACAGAGGTAAAAATTTAGGTATGAACTGGTATTTGCAACTTCTAACAATCATGATTCACTCTGCACTAAAAGTGTTAAACTTGAGGAGGAAGCTAACACTAAAAGACAGATATTATCAGAGGCTTCCAAAATTTTTGTTCCCACGGATCTATTCCTGCCTTCAACAATATGATCAAAGATTCTCCTCCAAGAACTTTGGAAGACAAATGTTGGGTGGGATGAGCCAATAATAATTGAAGATCAAAAATCTTGGAAGAAGTTAGCTACTGATTCAACAAAAGTGCAGAACATTAAAATACCAAGGTGCTGTGGGTTTAAGAATAAACCCCAGAGACTTCATGTGTTTGCTGATACAGGCGTACCTTGTAAGTCCTAGAGAAAGCCATCTAATTTATGCAAAAGGGAAAGTTGCACATCACGTTCAGGTTAGATAAAAATGCCTTACAAAGTGACATTTCAAAGGCATTTTTGGGAATAAATCTTAAAAATGAATATGACAAGAATGAACTTAGGTTCTTATGGTTCAGGGATCCATTTGATTTGAATATAGTGTTCATAACGTATAGATTCACTGTTGTGTTGTTTGGAGCCAGTTGCTCACCTAGCCTATTAGCATTGACAATTGGACATCATTTGAACCAGTTTAATAACTCTAACACTAAACTTCCTTAAAGAACATTTTTATGTAGACAATCTAATAGGCTCAACATCAACAAAATCTGAATTATCTGAAGTCTATGAAAACTCTCAAAACAAACATTATGCAACAAGGTAACTTTGAACTTAGAGAGTGGACTTCAAATGATGAAGATTTAAACAAAAACATTTTAAAAAATAATATTGGTCTTATTGAACCATCAGACAGAGGTAAAAATTTAGGTATGAACTGGTATTTGCAACTTCTAACAATCATGATTCACTCTGCACTAAAAGTGTTAAACTTGAGGAGGAAGCTAACACTAAAAGACAGATATTATCAGAGGCTTCCAAAATTTTTGTTCCCACGGATCTATTCCTGCCTTCAACAATAAGATCAAAGATTCTCCTCCAAGAACTTTGGAAGACAAATGTTGGGTGGGATGAGCCAATAATAATTGAAGATCAAAAATCTTGGAAGAAGTTAGCTACTGATTCAACAAAAGTGCAGAACATTAAAATACCAAGGTGCTGTGGGTTTAAGAATAAACCCCAGAGACTTCATGTGTTTGCTGATACAGGCGTACCTTGTAAGTCCTAGAGAAAGCCATCTAATTTATGCAAAAGGGAAAGTTGCACATCTCAAACCTACCCGAACCATACCTCAATTGGAACTATTGGCTGCTGCGTTAGCCATTAAGACCATTTCATTTCTTAAGGATGCTTACCATGATGTGAACATAACTGATATCCACATCTGGCTCGACAGTCAGATTTGTCTTCCCTGGATACGGAATGATAGCACTAATAGTAAGAGCATCTTTGTAAGAAACAGGCTAAAAGAAATAGCTGAAGCTAATGAAAGCCTACAAGTCAACTTTCACTATGTTCCAACTAAACAAAATCCAGCATCCTTTCTGACCAGAGGTTCAAGTTGTTGAAATCGAACAAAACTTGGTTCATGGGACCTAAGTGGCTCTGTAATACAGACCAATGGTCTGTGGAACAAGTTAACCTGACATTAAATTTAACCTTTTCAAATGGAAAGGTTGAACCAATCACTAATTTTGAAGATTATTCTGACTTCAGCAAGCTTATCAGGGTTACAGCCTACTGTTTGAGGTTTGCTCACAACTGTTTAACCACAATTAACAAACAGCTAAATAAGAACAATCACAATCATACAGAAGTTGCAACCAAGTACTGGGTAGGGCATGCACAACAAAAAGTACAATAAAGAGTTAAAATTCTTGACTAATGGGAAACAAACAAAAGAGCCTGTACCATCAGTAGTTGTGGATCTAAACTTGTTCAGAGATGAGGAAGGTCTTCTAAGGTGCAGAGGGAGACTAGATAAATCAAAACTGTCTTACAAAAGCAAACATCCAATCCTTTTATCTAGATTTAGCTATCTGACAACATTAATCATCAGACAAACACATAATGATGTACATCATCTGGGGTTACCACAGAAACTAACTGCATTAAAAAAAACTTATTGGATACCCAAGGGAAGGATCACTGTTAAAACAGTCCTCAATGAGCGTGTCACATGTAGGCGTATTCATGCTAGGCCCTATCGGAAACCAAATCCTCCTGCTTAGCCAGAGGAGAGAGTTACTTTCAACAGACCCTTTGAGACTGTAGGCATTCACTATACAGGAGTATTGACTGTAGGGGTGGTTGACACTGAACAAAAAATTTACATTGTACTATTTACATGTGCTGCCTCACGAGCTGTTTATCTGGATGTTGTGGAGGATCTTACAGCAGAATCCTTTGTTGCTGTCTTTAAGAGATTCTGTGTAGGACATTCAGTAAACAAGACAGTTTGGACTGACAACGCTACATATTTCAAGGCTGCTGAACAGGTCATTAACGACTTGTTAAGCAATGAAGTCACACAATTATATGTACAAAATTCAAACATAAGGTGGAAGTATATTCCAGTTGCCTCTCCTTGGTATGGTTCTATCTGGGAGAGGAATATACAAACAGTAAAGAATTGCTTGAGGAAAGCAATTGGTAAAAAACAGATACACTTGTTTGAGTTGCTCACTCTCTTGGCTGAGATTGAGAACATCATCAACGATAGATCACTCACTTATGTGAGTGACAACATTAATGACCTGGAACCAGTGATGGGCATCGATACATGAAAATCGCTAAAGCGATACCGATCCATCGATACATGAAGAACGTCTTAGGCGATACCGATACGCCGATACTTTCTAGATGTCTTAAGCGATACCGATACCGATACATGTATCGCCGGTACATTTTTATAATTATTCATTTAATATGTAGGTATTAGATATTATTGTTTATACTAGTAATTTGTACGCACTGTAAGTAAAATCAACGACATTTTAATGGGTTTTATAGATGTAAATAAAAACAATTGCTTTATTTAATGAAAGTATGTTTTAATTTTGTAGGATACATGAATGACTGAAAATATTACACTAACAATTAAAAGTAATTACTATTACCCTTCAAAATACCAGCTGGCTAAACATCTGGTCAGACAGTCTATTCCTTTTTGGAGCGTGAATGTGACCAGCCAAACTAAACAACCGTTCTACAGGAGCAGAGGATGGTAGTGGTGTGTTATACTTCAGGAAGACCCGTAGAATTCCTGGGTACTGCCTCAGAGATTGGAGAGAATGACTTCCGTCACCCAGATACTGTAAAACTTCCATCTCAGTGGAATCTTGGGTTGCAGAAACATTAGTGGAAGCAGACTCATAACAGAAGAAATCATCTGCACTTCCGTCAGATGCAGCATCACTTAGTTGTTGCTGGGGGGTCTGCTCGCTGAGGCTCTTAACAGCATTAACCAACATTTCTTGAACCCTCTTTTTGACAATGTTAGTATTAAATTTGCCTTTTATTGTCATCCACTTTAACTTGAACAGAGGATTTGAAGACGATGCCAGTATTGCTGCTTTACACTCATGCGACGCATCAAGGCACAGAAACTTTTCAAACCGCTTAGTGAACCCTACTGTGACTGCATTGAGAAGTGGCTGACCAGTAGAGTAGTACTGTCATTAAATAAATATTTAATAATATTATTATTTATGTATATTCATAAATATAACTCAGTAGTGTCATATTATAACATCTATTTAAATATTTAAAAATTCTTATTAATGTATCGAAGTATCGATTTTTTTCGATACATTTAAGAAAATTGACCTTAGCGATACCGATAAATTGATACTTTTGTCAAGTAGCTAAAGCGATACCGATACTGATACAAAAGTATCGATCGATACGTATCGGCGATACATGTATCTAGATACTGCCAATCACTGCCTGGAACCATTAACCCCAAATCATTTGATTCGGGGAGAACAAGTTAGTCTCCTGCCGGACTACAATATAGACTCTTCAGAAGACCCAAACTGGACTCAACAACATGATGAACTCCAGACTAAATTACAACACTTAACTAGAGTTAAAGCTCATTTCATTAAACAGTGGAAAACTGAGTACTTGATGGGTCTAAGGGAAAGACACAAACAAATGACTAAGAAGGATTGGTCTGACACAATTAAGGTAGGGGACCTTGTTCTAATAAATGACAGTACTCCAAGACAATACTGGCCTCTGGCTAGAGTTTTAGAACTCAGACCAGGGACAGACGGGGTAACAAGAATGGTCAAATTAAGGACTACAACGGGTGACACAACAAGAGATTTCTCTTTTGTACCCCCTAGAATCTGGACCCAAAACAAAGGACTCTGGAGAGCCCCCTCCATCGACAGTAACAACTGGAGACACTGAACTTCCAGTAACTATACCTTTGACAGTAGGAGCGGTAACACATCCTACTACAACACTGACAGACACAAGACCTCAGCGACAAACAGCGTTAAAGGCGCGACTAGTTTTACAGGAAAAATAGATGCTGGGGAATTGTAATTTCATCTTCTAACTTTCACTTTTCCTTTTCTTATGGTAAAGACCATGAACAGTTTCATCCTATGGATGTATATTTTCTCTTCTAATTAAATGCTACATCTTCTCCATGAGAAGGTGAGGATAGTCACTGTTAATCAGATTAACAGGCATTTGCAGTCAAATAGTTAGCTAGTCTACACTCAGACATAAAAATTGGTGACAATGACACCAAGGTTTTTATCTCTAGGGGCCCCCAGTATATTGAAAACTGATACGTGTGGGTAGGTACTTGGGAGGTAACGAAAATGGTCCACTGAGTAGGTAGGTAGTTAATCTAACAATTATTAAACTCCTTTTATGTCAATAACTGGGTGAATGAAACCAATTGGTTGCTCACCAGAGTTATTCTCCACACTAGTATTTATATACTGTGGGATAGAGCGTGCTCGGTAGTAGACATACACTATGTGTGGGTAGGTACTTGGGAGGTAACGAAAATGGTCCACTGAGTAGGTAGGTAGTTAATCTAACAATTATTAAACTCCTTTTATGTCAATAACTGGGTGAATGAAACCAATTGGTTGCTCACCAGAGTTATTCTCCACACTAGTATTTATATACTGTGGGATAGAGCGTGCTCGGTAGTAGACATACACTACCGATCAACCAACAAACAAAAAGGACGCTGGTGGCAGTGGCGTAGCTAAAGTTTGTGCCGCCCGGGGCGGTCCTTTAGTTTGCCGCCCCCCTGAAACACAACACAATACACATAACAAACATACTTAAACAAAAAGTGAAAACGACGTATAGAAAAAAACCTGTGAAAAATATTAGGACAACATGTTTACTTCTGAAGTGAAAAAATTAACTACAACATTCGACACAGTTATTTTTCTTGTTTTTCTGTTAGCAAAATCTTCGATGACATTGTCGAAGTCTATTTCGTCTGTCAATTGTTGTTCTATAGACAGTATGGCAAGATTTCTCAACCGCAAGGTGCTCATAGTAGATCTTAGGTAATTCTTTATCAGTTTTAGTTTAGAAAAACTCCTCTCACAGCTAGCAACACTAACAGCAATTGTGAGAAAAATCCGCAGCAGTATTACAATATTTGGAACCGAGTTAGTAACTCGGTTCCAAATATTGTAATACTGCTGCGGATTAGTGGTAAAGTATAATCTTGGTAACTCGGAGTTACCAAGATTATACTTTACAACTAATACCAGCATATTAGTTTTGATATTGATTATTTATAAATATTAAACGTATATTTATAGATTATAACGTATTTACAGAACTTTATGGGTTATTTCCCTTTTTAATGAAATAAATGCATTTATACCAATGCTATTATTAATTAAGCACAACTGAGCGCTTAAATAGGTATGATGGTCAATAAGGCCATCTTCAAGGGAACACAATCCTTACCATTGTCGGAAATTAGCGAAGTAAGCAGTGTTTTCGTGGAAAAATAAAATTGTGTCTGGCGTCTTGTATCCTTCTACTGTCCCGACATAAAAAAAAACCTTTTTTTTCATTGCAGTAGACCAAAAGTGCCGCCCCTCAAAAAGTGCCGCCCGGGGCGGACCGCCCCCTCCGCCCCCCTATAGCTACGCTAGTGGCTGGTGGAAAAAAGCCGGGGAACAAGGTATTTGAAGGAATAACGGCATGGCAAACGAAGGGGCTTGAAAACAGAAAAAGATCTCCACCAGCAAGTATGCTCTCAAAAATTAAGCGATTAGAAGAAAGACCAAGAAGAAATCAGGACTTATCTAATAACACTCAGTAAGTGAACAATTGTATTTCTAAACCCGTTTAGTGATAACATATATAAACTAGGTCCAGGGCCGGCCCTAGGATTGCTGGCGCCCCGGGCAAGCTGAACTTCGGCGCCCTTACAAGTATAATTTTAAAATTTGTTCACAATGAGGAAAAACTACAAATGTAGGAATAAAGAGTTTATTACAATTAACGATATTCACTCAAAGTACAACTAAACATTCTCAAAATGGAACCATGTATGAAAATATGAGAGACAGTGTTGCCACTTTTGTCTGAGGTAAATCCACAAAAAAATGTAAAAATTCCACAAAGTGGCAACACTGATGAGATATTAAAGGATGGCAGCGCTGCCAGGCGTATGTAATTTGTGCTCAACGCTCACCTACGCGGCCACATCAACCCATGTGACATGTCATCCCATGTCGGGCCAAGCTGACCTTAGCTTTACTGGTAGTCTGGTACTAATGCTATTGGCTAATATAATGTCATAATCCTTGAAAATTTGACTCCACATCAGGAAATTTTCACATTTGACTCTTTTATTTCATTTTATTTTATTTATTTATTTTTATATTTTTCCCTTTGTATTTGGAAGATCCCAAACACATGACGTGGCGCCCCTTAGCACGTGGCGCCCCGGGCAACTACCCGAGTTGCCGGTACCTTGAGCCGGCCCTGACTAGGTCCAGTTAAATTAGGCCCACAGTGTGGTCTACGACCTAGCATCAACTCATAGCTTAACAAAGGCTAAGGTAAATTACCCTAACCTAATTTGGTGAGGAATCCTACTGTGGACTTCAATTTACTCTGCCCGCTCTGGACCATTTCCGAAATCTCTGGGCTGACCCCTACACAGAGGCGTACCGAAGGGGAGGGCGACAGGGACGATCGCCCACCCCTTGAACTAATAAATTATTAGCTCAACAACAACAGGATGAGAATGAAAGCGAAAAAATTTCGCCGCCTTCGGCGCTAGCTCTTGTCTCCCCTACTACTAAAAATCTAAAATGGTATGGAAAACTGATGAGTGGGTAGTTGGGAGGTAACGAAAATGGTTCACTGAGTAGGTAGGTAGTTAATCTAACAATTATTAAATTCCTTTTATGTCAATAACTGGGTGGATGAAACCAATTGGTTGCTCACCAGAGTTATTCTCCACACTAGTATTTATATACTGTGTGACAAGAGCGTGCTCGGTAATAGATATACATTACCGATCAACCAACCAAAAAAAAGACCAAGGAGACGCTGGTGGAAAAAGCCCCGCGAAAAAGAGAACAAGGAGAACGAAAACGAGGAACGGGGCGACAAGACGGAACGAGAGGAGGGAGAAGGACAGACAACGAAAAACGATCCCCACCAGCAAGTACGCTCTCAACAATTAAACAAATAAAGAGAAAAGGGACTCTAATAACTAGCAGTAAGTGACTAATTGTGTTTTTAACCCAGTTAGAATTAAATGCATTAAATTAAGCTCGGTCAGACAAATTAGGCCTACATTGTGGCCTAAGGCCTAACATTAACTCATAGCTTAACAAAGGTGAAGGTAGATTGCCCTAACCTAATTTGGTGAGGAATCCTACTTGGACCTCAATTTATCTGCCCGCTCTGGACCATTTCCAGAATCTCTAGGCTGACCCCTACAGGGCTAGACTTAATCTACTCTATAGTTAGACTGGAGATATAAGGGGTGGGTTAATTGTGGACCAATTCATACAGAGCATTTTTCACAATGGCTTAGGATCCCGAAAACTCTTAATCCGAATCTTAATACAAATCTGAGCATCCTAATTGCGGTTTGCATTGAATATTATGTTACTAATCAGTTTTTTATAATAATTTATATATTTTTTATAATATAATTTTTATATTTTTATTCATAATGTGTCTTAGCAGTAGCAAGTTAATCATCTCTAACTGAACGATAAGCTCATGATGAACGTACATAAAAATTATTTATCTCTATTTCACTTATACTTCTACGATTAGTTTCAAGTTCGCCCCCACCCCTTGCCAAATTTCTGGGTACGCCCCTGCCTCTACAAGGCTAGGCTAGGCTTAACCTACTCTACAGTTAGACTGGAGGTGTTAGCGGTGGGTTAATTGGGGACCAATTCATACAGAGCATTTTTCACAGTAACCTTTGGTTTGCTTCCGCCCGAATTGTTCATTCTGACGAAGGTCACGCTTTTCACTCCACCTTAGACCTGCAGTTCGTGGAATCCGAACCACGCCCCACCAGCAGCCCAGCGTCTTAACTACTAGGCCACCCAAGGACCCCATTTATCTACCAACCATTTCTTTGTGTGGAAGGATGAACAGCTGGGTTTTGCTGCGCGCCGGTTGCCATCACCGGGTCTCGATCCCGGGCCGATGGATTCGTAATCAGCGACG
This sequence comes from Bathynomus jamesi, assembly GCA_023014485.1. Classification (NCBI taxonomy): domain Eukaryota; kingdom Metazoa; phylum Arthropoda; class Malacostraca; order Isopoda; family Cirolanidae; genus Bathynomus; species Bathynomus jamesi. Next base: position 58,575 of record JAJOZX010012282.1, read on the forward strand.
CTAACCATTACACCATCGAGGCGCAATATGTTCAATATATTAATTTATGAGGAGTATTTGAAATACAAAAGTCAACAAGCTTAAACTATGCCATTGTTTGATATTGTTACATTTAATTTTGTCATTTCATTTTGGTTATGGGAAAATGGTGAGACTCATCATTACTTTTGTGGGAAACAGTGTATGAAATGTACTGAGTCAAGTATGAAATCATATATATATATATATATATATATATATATATATATATATATATTATATATATATATATATATATATATATGAAAATTATTTCACGAAGGTAACACGTGAAAAATATTTATGATGAATAAAACCACGAAGGAAAGGAAACACAAAAATGTGCTCAAGCGCTTTCGTCTAATGACATCCTCAGGAACACTGAAGTACATAAAAGGTTACGGCCTATATATAGGTTACAGAAAGAAAAAAAAAAATAAATAAATAACATACATACACCAAACATATATATATATATATATATATATATATACATACATATCTACACACATACATATATATATATATATATATATATATATATATATATACAATAAACAGAGAAGTAAAATAAAAATTAAAAATTAGAGATTAACAAAGAGGCAAACAGATTTGTAAGGAAAATATCGATTTTTAGCACAAGATCAATGAATTATAAAAATACAAATTTATACTGGAAATCTGCCCGGGTTTTAACACTTTGCCTTTTAGAGTCAAGTTTCGATATATATAAAAATAAAATGAAGATTAAAAGTTAATAAAGTAGCGTACAAGTTTACCAAAGATTTTGCGTCCTACCCTTTTTATCTAAATTTGTTTTGAAGGAATTCAAACAACAGGATCGAGTTGAAAAAGACCTTTGCTTATGTCGAAGTTATTTGAAAGTTGGATAATGGCAGACTCAAGAATATTTCTATTGACAATGTTGCTAGAATGAAATAAAACTGAAGCATTATTCCAATCAATACAGTGGGATAACTCTGACAAATGGACAAAAAGAGCACTGGACAACTGTCCTGTTCTAACGGAATATTGATGCTGTTTTATACGTGTGTGCAAATCCTTTCCCGTCTGACCTATGTAAAAGGAATCACATTGTTTACACCCAATTTTATAGATAATGCCTGAATTATTGGTAGGGCTATTTTTTACTATGATATTTTTCACAATATTGTTATATGAAAATACTACATTAATATCCAAAAGTTTAAGTACATTAGCAATGCCTAAAAAGCCCGGGAAAAATGGAAGTACTAAAATATTTTTTGACAAAGTACTAGTGTTATTATTGACACGATAGAAAGTTCGTTTTGCCTTGTTGAGACAAGATTCCATAAACGCAGATGGGTAACAGATCACTTCCAATACCGTTGATTTTTTCCAATTCGGCATCGATGTATTCCTTAGGATCGCCAGTCCGGAATACATCGATGCCGAATTGGAAAAAATCAACGGTATTGGAAGTGATCTGTGTTACCCATCTGCGTTTATGGAATCTTGTCTCAACAAGGCAAAACGAACTTTCTATCGTGTCAATAATAACACTCGTACTTTGTCAAAAATATTTTAGTACTTCCATTTTTCCCGAGCTTTTTAGGCATTGCTAATGTACTTAAACTTTTGGATATTAATGTAGTATTTTCATATAACAATATTGTGAAAAATATCATAGTAAAAAATAGTCCTACCAATAATTCAGGCATTATCTATAAAATTGGGTGTAAACAATGTGATTCCTTTTACATAGGTCAGACGGGAAAGGATTTGCACACACGTATAAAACAGCATCAATATTCCGTTAGAACAGGACAGTTGTCCAGTGCTCTTTTTGTCCATTTGTCAGAGTTATCCCACTGTATTGATTGAATAATGCTTCAGTTTTATTTCATTCTAGCAACATTGTCAATAGAAATATTCTTGAGTCTGCCATTATCCAACTTTCAAATAACTTCAACATAAGCAAAGGTCTTTTTTCAACTCGATCCTGTTTGTTTTGAATTCCTTCAAAACAAATTTAGATAAAAAGGGTAGGACGCAAAATCTTTGGTAAACTTGTACGCTACTTTATTAACTTTTAATCTTCATTTTATTTTTATATATATCGAAACTTGACTCTAAAAGGCAAAGTGTTAAAACCCGGGCAGATTTCCAGTATAAATTTGTATTTTTATAATTCATTTGATCTTGTGCTAAAAATCGATATTTTTCCTTACAAATCTGTTTGCCTCTTTGTTAATCCTCTAATTTTTAATTTTTAATTTTTATTTTTACTTCTCCGTTTATTATATATATATATATATATATATATATATATGTGTGTAGATATGTATGTATATATATTATATATATATATATATGTTTGTGTGTATGTATGTTATTTATTTATTTATTTTTTTTTTCTTTCTGTAACCTATATATAGGCCGTAACCTTTTATGTACTTCAGTGTTCCTGAGGATGTCATTAGACGAAGCGCTTGAGCACCTGTTTGTGTTTCCTTTCCTTCGTGGTTTTATTCATCATATATATATATATATATATATATATATATATATATATATCGGTCCTATTCAAAGGAGTGACATAACGAAGGAGTGACATAACAAAGGAGTGACAATCGGAGATAAAATTTAAAGGAGTGACACGAAAATACCAACAAAGAAGAAGAAAGAACAAATCCAGAGGGAAGAGAGGCTTGCAACTGTTAGGTTAGGTTAGGTTAGGTTAGGTTAGGTTTCTAGTTTTTGAAATAAAATCTTAATTTTAACAATTCTAACAAATTTTGTTTTTTTTAAATAAAATTTTAATAATTATACTCCTTTGAATTTTATCTCCGATTTGTCACTCCTTTGTTATGTCACTCCTTCGTTACGGTATTTATGTCACTCCTTTGTTATGTCACTCCTTTGAAATGTCACTCCTTCGATACAGACCCATATATATATATATAATATATATATATAATATAGCCAATTCCTGGCAATGCCATTAGAAAACTCTGACAAAATTTTGTCTCTCAATACCTGGCAATAGCGTTTTCCATTCATCGTATCTCTTGGTATCTCAAAAGAAACGAGTCCAGAATAACGAAAGCACTTGCCCAAACTAATAGTGTTGCCGTTTTAACGGGTTTACCAATCGTATTTTGGGAATTTGTTTCGTCCAGTAGTGAACGTTGTATTTGTTTCTTTTACTTGTTGAACATTCATCTGAAAATTTGATCTTTCGAACGAAATCTGAGTCACTGTTGAACTTTTGTCTCATTGTTTCAGCAAACTGCAGCTGTCTATCAGAATCATCATCGTATATGAGCTGAGAGTAAGTGGTTTATAATCGTGGTACCCCTGTGATGTCAATATTTTTGCTACTGAATATGTGGAATACCCAATTCCTCTCCGACTTTTCCCGTTGAAGTTGTTGGATCGATTAGAAACTGTTCAAGACATTTTCTTTGTTGTTGTCTCCTGTCGCCGTTACTGGCCTTCTGCTTCTTGAACTATCTTTTACCAGGCTCTCTGTTTCCAAAAGTTTGAGCTTCCAATATCGAAGAGTGGTTGCATTTGTGGGGGTTTATTATAGTTCTTAAAATAAACGCAAATTTTCTTCACAATTATTATGAGAAATAGTTCACGATACAAGATACAATTTTTCTTCATTGCTGTATTCCATCCTTACTGACATGGCGCTGACTGGGGCTAGGGCCGATGGCCTAGGACCTTCCTCTTCTAGCCTAGGGTCATTCCTGACCTTATATAGTTGCTTTGAAAAGTATTGCAAACACTGCAGTGATATTTTCGGAATTTATTTATTATTAAATTATTTGTATGTATAAAATCCTTAAAGACTTCTCTCACCCTGTACATTACATTTAATAATAGTTGCCGCCTGATAGCTGAGTGGTTACGGTGGCAGACCCTGGGCAGTAAGGCTCTAGCTCGCTCCTGGGTTGGATTGAGTTGACCGCTTACCCTATTACGTAATACTCGGGCTAAAGGTGACCCTTGTGGCAGACTCAACCCCATATCGTGGAGAAATGAGCTTCCTGGCTTATTTTTCTTTTACATTTTTTATATACAGTATACAATATGCACGTGGATAGAAAGAGAAAAAAGTTACTTACACTTTGTTATTAATTCTCTAGTATTTGATTACTGAATTCAATTAAGACACTTAACAACAGAAATTTGCATAATTCTTCTAATATATGATTAAAAGTTAATTAAAGAAAATTTATAAATTATGCTTTATACCGGGTGCGGCAAAAATAACGCCCTTTTTAGTTTATTCTCTTTTATTGAAGGAAATAAATCAATTACAGCATTTTAAGAGAAATAATAAGGTTTTTAATAAAAATACAGCATTTTAAGAAAAATAATGAGTACTTTCTCAGTAAAAACTAAAAAATAACTGGAATTTAATTAATTTTGTGGTTGGCTCAATACACCTTAAAAAAATGTGCTCTACATACATAATATTTACTAACCTAATGATCATGTTCAAAATGCTCCCCTTGGTGTTCAATACAACACTGAACCCTACCAGCAACACTTCTACAAACCTTTTGACACATTTCTACGTTAATTGTAGTAAATTTTTCACGAATTGTTTGTCTTAATTCAGGAAGTGTTTTCGGTTTGACCTTGTAAACAAGATCTTTCAGTACACCCCACAAGAAAAAGTCAGGTGGTGTTAGGTCTGGCGATCGTGCTGGCCACTCAATTGCTCCACGTCGTCCTATCCACCTCCCTTCGAAATTTAAATTTAACCATTCCCTAACGAGTAACCCATAGTGGGGTGGCGCACCATCCTGTTGAAAGTAAATTCCATTCTGATTTCTAACTCTCGGCCAGAATTCAGTTTGCTCCAGTGCACACAATTATGGCGATTGATATGCCCGTTCAATTTGAATGTTGCCTCATCTGACCACCATATCTTATCAAGAAAGGTCTCATCTTCATTGACTTTATTCAGGAAATTTTCGCAAAACTCTAATCGTCTATCTGCATCTCCATCATGCAAGCTCTGTAACACGCGAGGGATGTAAGGCTTCATCTTGTTCTTCTTTAAGAGTCTACGGACACTTCTGTCACTGATACCCAACTCTGTAGAAAGACGTCTACTGGATTTTTGAGGAGTGTGCAACAATGATTCTCTTAATTCATCGGACTTTTCTAAGGTTGTTGCTGAAACTGGCCTCGCTGATCTTGTGGCATCACTTACGCTTCCGGTTCTTTCAAATTTCCTAATTAGACTTGTGATATTGCGGCTCTGCACTTGTCGAATGTTAAATTCTTCTGATAAACGAGCGGCTTTAGCTCCATTGTTATTGTTTTGGTAATAATGTTTAACTGCTTTCACTCTTTGTTCTCTCGTCAATCGCAAGGCCATATTTATTCAGAATTTCTGTAAAAATAAAAGAAACAAAATGATACAATATAAAACTAAAAAATTATACTGTATAAAACTATAAAGATACAATTATTAAAAGGGCGTTACTTTTGCCGCACTCGGTACCTCACAATATATGTTATTCTTACTTTTAACAAAAGACGCTTTGAAAAATATCTATGCACTTATCTTAAAAAGAGAAAAAGACTGAAGCTATTGCTTCTTTGGTGTCGTTTTCATAGCTGTAAAATTAAAACAAAAATTCAAGAAATGACCAATAAGTAAAAGGAAAATGGTCTGAGACAACCATGTACATTGTACAGTAATAAAAAATATGATTACTGTACTTATTTCCAAATTTGCAAAAAAATAAATAAAAATAATAATTGTAATAAAAATTTGCTCATAATGTCTTTCGAGTCATAATGAGTGTTGAACAAAAAACGCTTGCACAAATTCAAATAAAACTATACTTGTTCGACAGACACTGCAATTCAAAAACAAAAATATTGATAAGAGACCTGAAGCATTAACATGTCCAATTAAAGAAACCTGGAATGAGCCTAATTTGGCAGACTATTCAAAATGTTTCAGATATTAAAGGCTTTTAAGCTCGATTGTGAGAATTTGGGAGGATTTGGAAGATTGCGGATAACATACTGCACTAAATCGTATTTTCTCTGAATATGTTGGGTACCTTAATGTCAAAAAAATAAAAAGATACAGAAGAGAAGAGAAAAAGAAGCACATGGAGAGGCACGAAGGGAAAGAAGTTTAATAAGTAGTCAAAGGACGGAGAAATACCTACTGTATATGAGACAAACCAACTTAATTTGAGAATATAGGCGTCGGAGAAACAGAATTTTCCAAAGAAAGTAGGTTCGAAGGAATTAATAGAAGGGTTGTAATGTAGAGTTGTAGACGATATAAATGAAATTATGACTTACTCCAAGGCCATATGCGGATTCGGATTACACGAGACAGTTGCTTCACCATTTTATAGTAAACATTTAACAAAAAAAAGGTGTGTCATAGTTCGATCACGCCCTCCTAAAGAGCAACGAAAGGGAACGTATCAAGGGAAAGAACAAATATGGAAGTACAAACTTTCGCTTACAATTCAACCCTGGACGATTCCGGTGCTGTTCATCCATCTCCTCCCCACTCTTATCTTATTATGTCTGGAATTAAAATCTCTTCGAAAGATGTTTTTTCTGCCCTATCTGGGCTCAACTCTAAGAAGGCGTATGGTCCTGATGGTGTTCCTCCTGTTGTTCTTAAGAACTGTGTTTCTGTGCTGACACCCTGTCTAGGCAAACTCTTTCGTCTTTCTCTATCATCTGTTACTTTTCCTTCCTGCTGGAAGTTCGCTTTCATTCAGCCTGTCCCAAAGAAAGGTGACCTCTCTCAACCCTCCAACTATCGTCCAATTGCTTTTATTTCTTACCTTTCCACAGTTTTTTAATCTATCCTTAATAGGAAGATTGTTAAACACTTCTCTTCTCACAATCTTCTTTCAGATCGTCAGTATGGGTTCCACTAGGAGTGTTCTACTGGCAATCTTTTTGCATATCTCCGATTCTTGGTCATTCTCCCTTTGGGATATCAGTGAAACTTTTGTTATTGCGCTTGACATATCAAAAGCCTTTGATAGAGTCTGGCACAAATCTTTAATTTCGAAACTGCCCTCCTTCGGTTTCTACCCTTCCATCTGTGCCTTAATCTCTAATTTCCTTTCTGGCCGATCTATAACTGCAGTTGTAGATGGCCACTGTTCTTTTCCTGAAGCTATTAACAGTGGTGATCCTCAGGGTTCTGTTCTGTCACCAACTCTTTTCCTTTTATTTATCAATGATCTATTAAGTCGCACTCCTATCCACTCCTATGACGATGATCCCACTCTTCATTTCTCCACCCGCTTCCCAAAGCGTCCCTCACAGCAGTCACTCCTTGATTCACGTAGGACGGTTATGGGACACCTGACCTCTGATTTTTCTGCTATCTCTGATTGGGTCAGAGAGAACCTTGTGGCTTTCAATGATTCAAAAACTCAATTCCTCCATCTGTCTACTCGTCACAATCTTGCATACGACTATCCTCTTACCTTCAACAATACACAACTCAATCCTCCTCTTCTCTTAACATTCTTGGCGTTTCCTTTTCTCGTGATCTTTCCTAGAAAGATCACATATACTCTCTTTCCAAAACAGCTTTTAAGAGGCTAGGTGTGCTGTACCGTCTCCGCGGTTTCTTCACTCCCCACTCACTTGCTGTCTCTGTATAGGGGTCTTCTTCGCCCCTGTATGGAGTATGCTTCTCATGCGTGGGGTGGCTCAACCCACACAGCCGTACTTGACCGGGTGGACTCAAAGGCTTTTCCTATCATCAATTCCCTGCCTCTTACTGACTGTCTTCAATCTCTCTCTCTTCGCCGCAATGTTACCTCATTCTCTCTTTACTATCACTATTATTACGGACCTTGATCTTCTGAACTCTCTAAATGCATGTCTCCTCCTTTAAGGAGAGCACGCAGCACCAGACTTTCTATAATTTCTCATTCCTTTTCTGTCCAACTCTCTAATGCAAGGGTTAATCGGTATTTTCAAGCTTTCATCTACTCAACCGGTCAACTCTGGAAGAAAGGTACAAAATAGAATCACTTTATATAGAAGTGGGAAAAACAAACTAATTTGCGTACAATCCCCAAATTGGAGCCAATTAATATTGTCTTTCATCAACGTGCTACCAACTTGTGAAATAAAATAAGAGAAGTTGCTACCGAAATTCGAGAAATTCCAAATTCCTGAAGAGGAAGAGGGATATAGAAAAGGGATGTTTAAGAGTAGTCAAAGAGAAACGGAAGTAAATCAGATTCCAATATACTGTATGCTTTTTTATTTAGTTAAAACTAACGAAAATATCACGACTTAACCTAACCAATCGTCAAGGGCGTACAGTTGACCTAACCGGGCATTCAATAATTTTCCCGTAGATCACCCCTGTTGATTGTACTAATTGATTTAAGTTTCGTAAAAATCTGTAATAGTCCGCTAAACCTAAAAGACCCTGTTTTGTAAAAAGTGAATAAAGCAAGATAAAACTTAAGTATTAACAAAATGAAAATTAATATAACGGCTTGCATGCCAAAATACAATGAAGAGAAGAACAGAAACAAAAGACAAATGCATAATAATAACAAGAACAGAGATTTGTAGTCGACCTGGGGCCTTTAGTATTCTTATATATATATATATATATATATATATAATATATATACACAAACTCAGAATGGTCCCCTGAGAAATTTATATGTTAAACACAGACCGTGCATGGAACAAGGAACTCTTCTGGGAAAATTAAATCCACTATAGTCCGAATAAGTAATGGTAAATGACAAATACCATAGTTTTTCTTTTTCATGATGCTAGCCCGACGTGGGCAACGGGTCTCTCGCAAAGAGAGCCCATAAATAAGGCTTCCCTCACCAGCTATCTGCAAAGCAGACAGGATCCAGCTTTGGGACATGGACCTAGAGTTTAAAGCAAGCCTAGTCCCTACATTCAGAACCTCTATATAAGAAAAAGACTCGTTGCATTCACGTCGGATTGAATAAACAAAGAAAAAGGGGTAACTATTGTATTTTTAGCCAAAAAAAACCAAAACTTAAACCTCAACCGGGACATTGAGCGTCCACTTTTCAAGGCACGTAACACGTCCGTTTAATATACACAAACTCAGAATGGTCCCCTGGATCCTGTCTGCTTTGCAGATAGCTGGTGAGGGAAGCTATATTTATGGGATCTCTTTGCGAGAGACCCGTTGCCCACGTCGGGCTAGCTTCATGAAAAAGAAAAACTATGGTATTTGTCATTTACCATTACTTATTCGGACTATAGTGGATTTAATTTTCCCAGAAGAGTTCCTTGTTCCATGCACGGTCTGTGTTTAACATATAAATTTCTCAGGGGACCATTCTGAGTTTGTGTATATTAAACGGACGTGTTACGTGCCTTGAAAAGTGGACGCTCAATGTCCCGGTTGAGGTTTAAGTTTTGGTTTTTTTGGCTAAAAATACAATAGTTACCCCTTTTTCTTTGTTTATTCAATCCGACGTGAATGCAACGAGTCTTTTACTTATATAGAGGTTCTCAATGTAGGGACTAGGCTTGCTTTAAACCCTAGGTCCATGTCCCAAAGCTGGATCCTGTCTGCTTTGCAGATAGCTGGTGAGGGAAGCTATATTTATGGGATCTCTTTGCGAGAGACCCGTTGCCCACGTCGGGCTAGCATCATGAAAAAGAAAAACTATGGTATTTGTCATTTACCATTACTTATTCGGACTATAGTGGATTTAATTTTCCCAGAAGAGTTCCTTGTTCCATGCACGGTCTGTGTTTAACATATATGTTATATATATATATATATATATATATATATATTAGGGTGGTTAAAAAAAACAAAAGTTTGAAATTTATAGGCGATGGTATTTTTTCCAATTATATAAGTTTAGTGGTTCCTCATCGAGGTTGAATTTCTCGGATTTCAGCAAACTTTAGTTTTTCTTCAATTCAGAGCAATTTAGGGAAATTTAGTGATTCGCAATAATGGTAGCACTGCAATTTACTAATATAACATTCATTTGTTCCCAAATTCAATTGTATAATTTAATTTATAATAATAAGGCACTTATTTCTTGATTTGTATATCCTTAAAAAAAAAGTAATGGGTCTTTTCCGTTTGGGGGCTAGCAGCGAATTTTAATGAAAATCGGTATACTAATGTAGTTTTGGTCACTGATTTCAAAAATAACTTCTTTTTTTTTGTGGAGAAATGAAAAACAAACATGTTAGAGCACTTTAAATAATTAATGTGTTTTAACTAGCTTAAACTAGTTACAGAGGATTGTGTTAAATTTAGCCAGAGTCGCAAACTGCTACTGTTTATGAAAAAGTGCTCTAAGTGTGGGAAAGTGTGTTCCTTTGATAAAAATACCTAGTTCTTTCGTTGCCAAAAGCTTCGGTCAAACGGTAAAAAGTGCAACTTTACGAAGAATACGTTTTTTGAAGGATCCCGGCAGATCTGTAAAAGTAGCAGAAAAAAAGTCAAGAATTAATGCCCAGTTAAGTCAATTGAATGCCAGGTTAGGTCAATTGAATGCCAGGTTAGGTCAATTGAATGCTCGGTTAGGTCAACTGTACGCCCTTGACGATTGGTTAGGTTAAGTCATGATATTTTCGTTAAAAACACATTAATTATTTAAAGTGCTCTAACATGTTTGTTTTTCAGTTCTCCAAAAAAAAGTTATTTTTTAAATCAGTGACCAAAACTACATTAGTATGGAGATTTTCATTAAAATTCGCTGCTAGCCCCCAAACGGAAAAGATCCCATTTAATAAACATTTGAATCATGGCGGTGTCGCATGCTTTCTTCTTCTTCTTCTTCTTCTTCCGCAGCTTATTATCCCATCTTTACATGGGGTCGCTGTTTTTGGTTCGTCTTCTCCACTCTCCTCTGTCGTATACCACGTCCTCCTCCAAGTCCTTCTCCCTGATGTCCGCCACCACACAGTCCCTCCATCTCGTCTTCGGTCTTCCTCTTCTTCTCCGTCCCGGCAACTCCATCTCCAGCACTCTGCGCCCCACATACTCCTCCTCTCTTCTCCTGACGTGTCCATACCACCTCAGCCTGGCCTCCTGCACCTTCTTAGATGCTTCCGCCACCTTCACTGTTCCTCTTATATGCTCATTTTTGATCCTATCCCTCCTCGTCACTCCACACATCCATCTCAACATCTTCATTTCAGCCACATCGATTTTTCTTTCATTGCTCTTCTTCATTGGCACAGTCTCCATTCCATACAACATTGCCGGCCTCACCACTGTTTTGAATACCTTTCCCTTCAGTTTCACTGGGACCCTCTTATCACAGAGCACCCCTGATACGTCTCTCCAGTTCTTCCACCCCGACTGTATTCTACAGTTTATCTCTCTCTCTCTGCTCCCCCCTCTGCATCCACTGTTGACCCCAAGTATTTAAAATACTCCACCGTCTTAACACGCTCTCCACTCAATGTCACTTCCCCTCCTCGGTCCTGCTGCACATCACATCTCATATATTCGGTCTTCTTTCGGCTAATTCTCATCCCCCTACTTTCCAACGCCTCTCTCCAATTTTCCAACTGCTGCTCCACCTCCTCTTTCGTCTCCCCACTCAACACAACATCGTCTGCATACATCATGCACCACGGCGCCTCCCCTCTAATCCTGTCCGTCAACACATCGAATACCACATTGAAAAGGAAGAGGCTCAAAGCTGATCCTTGGTGCAGACCAACTTCCACCCCAAAGCTCTCTGACACACCCACGCTACTCCTCACCTTAGTTGTTACTCCCCTGTACATCCCCTTGATCAGTTTAACATACTTCTCCGGTACCATCTTTTCCCTTAAGCATCTCCAAACTTCCTGCCGTGGTATCCTATCATATGCCTTCTCCAAGTCAATAAAAACCATGTGCAACGCCTTCTGCCCCTCTCTGTACCTCTCTGCCAACTGTTTCAATGCAAAAACTGCATCTGTCGTTCTCCTTCCCGGCATAAATCCAAACTGTTCCACTGACACTTCCGCTTCGTCTCTCAACCTACTCTCCACTATTCGCTCCCATATCTTCATTGTATGTGATATTAGCTTGATCCCTCTATAATTCGTGCAATCTTGTACATCTCCCTTCTCTTTGAATATAGGCACTATGATGCTGGTCCGCCACTCATCCGGAATCACCTCCTGGTCAAACAACTTCTGCACTAGATCCCACACCAGATCCACCCCCTCATCTCCCAGTGCCTTCCATGCCTCGGCTGGTATCTCGTCTGGGCCAGTCGCTTTGTTATTTTTCATCCTATTCAGAGCACGACTCACTTCCATCCTCCCCACTTGTTCTGTCATAGCTACATTTGGTAATCCATCCTCATAGAAAGATCTTGGGTTTTCTTTATTTAATAATTCCTCAAAATATTCCTTCCATCCTTTATCTCTTCATCTCTTTGCAGCACCGCCCCCTCCCTTCCCTTAATTTGTTTTACCTGTGTAAAATCTTTTGTCGCTCTATTTCTGCTCTTAGCCAATCTGTATATCTTCTTTTGTCCTTCACGATCCTCTAAATCCTCATACATCTGCCGATATGCCTCCGCCTTTGCTCTCGCCACTGCTCTCTTTGCTTGTTTCTTTGCTTCTTTATATACCACCTTACACTCTTCACTCCTCGATTCTTCCCATAACTTCTTAGTTTCTCTCTTACTTCGTAGTGCTCTTTGGATCTCATCACTCCACCACCATCCTTCCTTATCTTCCCACACTTTACCTGATGTTTCCCCCAATATGTCTCTACCTGCCGTTCTCATGACATTCGCATTATGTACCCACCAATCCTGTACATTCTGTTCATCAACATGGATTTCACTCAACACTCTCTCTCTAAATTCCAGTTTCTTCCCCTCCTCTCTCAGTTTGTACCACCTAATTCTCACTGTTGTTCCTAGGGTCTTTCTTCCTCTTTTCAACATCACATCCATGACTACCAACCGGTGTTGTGGCGTCACATGGTCTCCTGGAATAACTTTGCAGTCCCTCACCTCGGCCAATTGCGCCCTCCTATACAGTGCGAAATCAATTTGCGATGTTCTGCCTCCACTCTTGTCCGTAATAACATGCTCCTCCCTCTTTCTGAAAAACGTATTTACAATCGCTAGATCAAACGATACAGCCATATCCAACACTCTCTCACCGTCCACGTTTGCCTCTCCATAGCCATGACCACCGTGCACTCTGACCACTCCATCGTTATGATCACCAACGTGTCCATTCATATCCCCCCCAACCCCACTCGTTCGTCCTCGGCAATACTCTCCATTTCTTCCTCCAATAACCTCCAGAATGCTTCCTTAACGTCGTCCGGACATCCACTTTGGGTGCGTATGCACTGATTATATTGAGTACATGTTCCCCATAATTCATTCTCAAAGTCACCAGTCTATCTCCTCTTCGCTTTACTTCCACTATGCTATCCTTCAATTCCTTCGCCAATACATGTCGCATGCTTTCTTCTGTATTCCATTATTCTTGTTTTTTGTATTTTGTGGGCGACCACAAGGCCATTTTCTAGAGCAAAACATAACTAAAAACATTGTTCTTTATTGTACAGATGACGATTATATGCATGTTTCATATAATTGAATGTAGGGCCATGTCAAACCCACTACAGTTCAAGACGTATTTTTTTCAGTCAATGATTTCTTAAATTTTGTATAGTCTGTCTAGCGTAAGGTTGTTACCTCAATTACAATTAATTTTCTGTTGCAGATTGATTTTGTTTGTTGAAATATTCTAGTAATGGTATAAGAGTGATTGCGAAATGAACCAGAACAAAAGAGACAAGGTTTCGCCTTCAGTTCCTGTACTGAGACACTCGACCGAACGTTTCCTGGTAGGACAGCCAACACTCTATCTGCGGCTCGAAATTGCCAACTGCCCGAGAAGTTCTTAGTTATTTCTTTTACGTTAACGAAAAGTGCTGTAATAGACGAGAAGCGGTCAAAATAACTGTTGACAATGTTCTTACATTCTGGGCGATGGCTAGAATTGAGACAATGTGGCCATGCAACGGCATCAAGAAGCTGGAAGCTTTGTGGAGTGAGTGGAATGCGCTAAACAGAAACAGGAAAAGGGAATCTGACCCTGGAGAAAAAAGAAAGCTGTTTACGGACAAACTTCATCGACTTTGGGACATCGGAGCAGATGATGCGATCGAAGAAATCAAATGCAACAGATTCCTAAATGCATACGATAAAGACGAAGATATCAGGTTTTATATAGATCAACGTTCAGAAAGATTTCGTACAATGTCTGGGAATGACAAAGTGTTTAGCACAAAGAGAAAACAACAAGCAGAAAGGTTAAGACGAGAAGAAAATAAGATAACTCGACACTCTAAAGATGCGAGCTTTCATTCTGTAGCTTCCACTTCAAAGGAAAAGCATTATGCTGAAGCCTTCTCTGAGAACTCGGATGACTCTGAGAGTAATGATAATTCTGAAAGGATCAATGGTTCGGATAGTCAATTCGTTGCACCCACAAAACGATGTATTGAAGACACAGTTTCTGTCAATCTGCCTCGTAAGCTTCTGAGATGTACTCCCATTATTGAGATGGCCGATCGATTCCGCCTGTCCAGCAATCAGGTTTGTTTACCGGTTGATCTACTTTCGTATAACAAATATGAAAATGAAAATGAAAAGGTTTATTGGCAGACTATAGTCCATATGACAAATATTATTAATACAATGACAGTTCATACACTAAGGATAAAAATATATACAATTGATTAGAAATAATACTGCACTGTCGAAGTTAAGTGGAGCTACAGACAGACGTTTTAGTACCAAGAAGTCCATAGCTTAGAGCAGGGCTTCCCAACCTTTGTCATGTGAGGCCTCAAAAATCATGTTCACACAATTCACGACCCCAAACACTGGTCAAAGTTCAACAAACTCCCCAAAAGTTATTTTATATATATATATATATATATATATATATATATATAATTATCAGATCGGTTCGCGACCCCAAATTGGGTCCGGACCCAAGGTTGGGAAGCCCTGGCTTAGAGGATAAATGGCAGGACTCATGGATAGCTTGGATGATCGGGTTGGTTGATTTTTTAATTCTTTGCATTAGACTGTGTTGAGCACGTCTTGTTACCTCCGGGAAGCTCGGAACATTGCGGGTAGCAAACATTTGCGAAGCTGAGCATCTCGGGGGTAATTTATGTAAGAGTCTAAAAGACCTGTTGTACAGCAAATTTAGGGTTCTGCCAGAACCTTTTTTATAATTCACCCAGAGTTGCTGACCGTATATATTACTGCAGAAAGTACGAAAGAGTGTGTCTTTAGCTTCACTTGTACAGAAACGAAAGTTCCTTATGGTCATATTCGCTTTAGCACACAGGCTTCGAGATTGTTTTCTTATATCCGAGTCATCACTCAAGGAGCTGGTAATAGTTTGACCCAAATACTTAAACTCTTGTACTTCCTCAATTACTTCACCATTCATTTTAAACATTATATCAGCTGGCTGATTACAGCTTTTAGGATGAAATTGCATAACCTTAGTTTTTGTAACATGAAAAAGAATATCATGTTTCTGCGAATACACTTCGCAGACATTTAGTAGCCGATCCAGACCTTTAACAGAGGGACTTATTAACACCATATCATCGGCATAAACTAAGTTATTTATCCTTGTGTTAACTATACAACATCCTACTGTTGCCTCATTAAGTGAAGCAATTAATCCGTCAATATAAACATTAAACAGCATAGGGGAGAGCAAGGAGCCTTGTCTCACCCCGCAAGAGGAGCCAAAACACTCGGATAGTACATTGCCCCACCTAACAGTGAAAGATTGGTGGGAATACCAAAATTTCAATAAATTTAATATATATATCAGTACAATTAATTTACATGAGTTGGCTTTGTTTGTACAATTACTTCTCTTAAAAATGTTGTGTATCTTATTTTTATTAGGTTGCTGGAGTTGTCAGTGCAGTCGCGTGATCAGCAGTTCCACCGGTGGATCTTGATCAATTTAACATCTCCAAGGCAACTACAGTGAGACAGAGAGCATTACATCGACGTGAAGTAGCACAAGATGTTAAGAGTAAATTTGTCCCTCCAAAATATGTTGTAGTACACTGGGATGGAAAGATGATGAAGGTATAGAAATAGGTGTATAATCAACACTTAGTTATACAATGCTTATATTTCTAGACGCTGCATTTTAAAATTTTGAATGTTTTACAAATCCGTAATCATTATTACCTAATGTATTTTTTAATACAGGATTCCTTTGGGATACAGGAGCACAAACAAGCCATCCTTATCTCAGGCAGTCCAGACCATGTAAATGGAAAACTTCTTTCAATAAATAGACTTCAGGATGGGACTGGCAAATCACAGGCACGTGCAACCATGGATGCTCTAGAACAGTGGTCTCCAAAGTGGGGTGCGCCTGCCGATCTAGGGGATGCGCGAAGAAAATTTGATGATTCTGATTTATCATTGTTTTTTCGTAGAAAGTTTTTGAATTTCAAGAAGATGACCGAGAAAGAAAATACTCGCTAACACACAGTCATTCCTAGGAAGTTGCGAGATAGTATCCGCGATGTCGCTTACTTGCGATAAAAATTTAGCAAAATAAATATCACAATTCGAGATCGCCGCATTATTTTGTAAAATAACAGTTGATTGACATCAGGGAAGATACAAGTTTACGAACCGAATTTCAACAAGAAACTGTGCACAGTTGGTGGATTGGATTAAAAAATGAGTACCCAGATTTAGTAACGAACGATGCGCTCCTTCCATTTGGATCTACATATCTGTGTGAGGTGTCTTTTTCTGCTATGATAGGTATTAAAACCAAGAATCGAAATAAACTGAACTTGGAACCGGACCTTCGGATCGCTGTATCACAAAGTGTCAAACCAAGATTTTCAGAAATTATGAAGCGCAGTCAGCCACATTGTTCTCATTAAATTATATTGGTAAGTATATCTTCACCCTATCGTATTTTTGTTGTATACTATTAACTTACTAGTAAATAATGAAAGGATATATATATATATATATATATATATATATATATATATATATATATATATATATAATCTTCATGTTCATTAGGGGTGCGTGTTATTTATTTTTGCTGATTAAAGGGTGCGTGATCAAAAAAGTTTGGAGACCACTGCTCTAGAAGACTGTAATATAGAGGAACGTGTCAAAGCATGTTGGGAAGAAAGCTACTCCATCTAGAATGTCGCCATCATGTTTTAGAATTGGTAGTAGGGTCAGTATCGGCTAAACTATTTGGAAAAACAAGTGGTCCATCTGAACCAAGATTTCTCGAATTACAGGACAGGTAAGATATCTTGCTACATTATGTTTTAGAAAATACTGAATATGAAACAATATGAAAAAATTATAATTTAAACCACAGATAGTTTAATACAAAAATATGTACTTATCATGCTTGAACAAAGATAATTTATATGGCAAACATGAAGCATTATATTTTGTGTGCAGATGGCTAGATATAGATCTAGCAACCTTCAAGATACTTCCTATCAACGGCACGTGGTTAAAACAGATGTGGAATCAGGTGATCTGCAATCTTCAAACGTTGGTCCAGAAGAAAGAGTGCAGTCACTATCGCGAGGTGGCAGAGCTAACACTCACTGTGCTTGGAGCTCGTGAGCCTCACGAAGTGAAGTTCCGTCGTCCAGGTGCATATCATCATGCTCGTTGGATAGCCTAGGTTTGTAAAAACATGTAGAATAGTATAAATAATAAATATATAAATTCTCTGACAAATATTACAACGTATTAGAAAAATTATAGACAAATATAGTATATAGATATTTTAAATAATTGAATTTGCCCATTATTAAAACATTGGCATAGAATCTAATAAAAAAAAAAAATGAATTTATCCATTTTAGGTGATTTACAACACGAAGATGTACCTGTTTCGGGTACAGCTGGGTTACGATGAACACACCTGACTGACGTTGCAAAGAATGGTACAGTTTACCGCCGTACTGTAAGTCCGAGCCTGGCTCTCAGCGCCAGTTGCTGCTGACGCTCCTGTGAACGACCTCTGCCTCTACCGAGATCTGATCCGCTACAAGATGGTGGTCAAGGAAGTAACTGAGAGTGCTCTAGGTGTTCTCCGACGCGACGGCTCACTTCTTACATGAAGCCAGAAAAGGTAGTGTTTGCTCTTTGCAGCAATTGTGTGACCAGCAAACAGAAACAAGATATGGCACAAAAGCTGGCCTCACTACCAGTGTCGGAAGAAAATGAAGAAAGCCTAGTCCCCCTAGAGCCTAGAGTCCTAGACAATGACACAGCTGATAGACGTAAGTAGTATAGCCGAAAAAGGTTAGAGTGCAGGAATGTTGCAAGTGATTACGTAATGTTGCAAAGGGGGTGGAGGTTGTTGCAAAGTGGGTGGGGGTTGTTGCAAATGGGGGTGGGGGGTGTTGCAAAAAAACAAAAAACAAAAAAAACCAAAGGGCCCTTTGTTGCCAACCGGGGTTGCAAGGGGCATGCAACTTGGAGGTGGAGTTCTCCCACAAGCTATTCCCCCCAAAGGGCCAGAAAGGAGAGAAAGGAGGAGAGGTGTTCACCTGGCAGGAGCCAAGTGCATATTAAGACTTCAGCCGAGTACGCGTTGTTTTATAGGCTCCTAATCAGCCAGTTGGCTATTTTCGTTTACCTAACCTAAGAGGCCTCTAAGGGGTTTTCCCAAAGGGCCAGAAAGAGAAAGGACCAGAGGTCCTTGCTCGGCTGGGAGCCGAGCTTGAATGACTCCGTCATCAGCTTCTCGGTCTTTTATAAACCTCTAATACGCCATGTTGCCAGATAGCGCCATGTATTCCAGATAGCAATATTTATTAAATTGTACTTGTATATATAATAAACTAATGAACCACTCGTGTGCACAAACCATATAAAATACCACAATATATGACGGTAGTTAATCGATGAATCCAATTAAATTCTGTTTATTAAATAAATAATTTTTACACACTTAATTTTTATTATAAATATTTGTCACGAATAACGAAGCGAAAAGAAAACTTGTGAAACAATTCAAAAGCACACGACCCTCCTCCCTCATTCCCCCCCCCCCCATCTGTACTTGTATATATAATAAACTAATGAACCACTCGTGCTCACAAACCATGTAAAATACCACAATATATTTATATAGTTAATCAATTGGAAGATTCAACCATATAAATACCACAATATATTTATATAGTTAATCAATTGGAAGATTCAACCATATAAAATACCACAATATATTTATAGTTAATCAATTGGAAGATTCATTTAAAGTTGAAATTAGCCAAAACACAATCCGCTATAACGGGGTCGGACGACTAATGACATCTTTATATTTTCGAAGAACACCTGCTTGTTGAGAGACCTTCCTTCCAGACATCTCTTGATAAGTCTCCCTTCACTCCAAATGAAAAGAAAATTACGAAAAAAATCAAAACACAGGGAATTGTTATTCCCCAAACCCATCTGTGGATATAATATATATATATATATATATAATAAACGAATAAACAACTCGTGCACACACACACACACACACACACACGAGGAAAGGCAGAAACTAGGTCAATTCGAATCGTCTCCCTAGAGACCTTTTCGGCCGAGGGTTAATCCTTCGTCCAAGCTATTCGAGCAAAAACCGCCGTTCACACCAATTCTTATTATTATCATTATTATTATTATTTCTACAATGAAAATATTTTATATTTACGCGTAATTTGTCTGGTGTAATATTCTTATAACTACATCTTAACTGCTTAAATCTTTGATCTTTAATATTTAGTGTTAGAAGTGAAAATTTAGCACAATTCATACTAGACCTCGATGCGACACTTCAAAGTACTTGATAATATTTTGGGGAAAAAATGGAAATATTATTTTCTCGAAAACTATGGATGATAGAAAAATTCTGAAACCATATTTGGAATCAGTATCAAAAGTTCTATAAGAATCACCAAATAATTTTCAAGAAATGTTGTTCCCTAGTGTAATTTCTCGCCGAATTGGAAAGGTTTTCACTCCGCCTTAGACCCACAGTTTAACGTGGATTCAGAAATACATCTCGTCGATTGCTCACTATTTCATCGAGATAATTAAAGCTCATATACAGGACCTGCATTGTCTATAAGATCTGCGGGAAACTCTGAGTAAATGGAAATATTATTTTCTCGAAAACTATGGGTGATAGAAAAATTCTGAAACCATATTTGGAATCAGTATCAAAAGTTCTATAAGAATCACCAAATAATTTTCAAGAAATGTTGTTCCCTAGTGTAATTTCTCGCCGAATTGGAAAGGTTTTCACTCCACCTTAGACCCACAGTTTAACGCGGAAACCGAACGCTCTTTTAAAAATATAATTAGGATATATTTCTTTGAGAAAATATAAAGATGTCATTACTCGTCCGGCCCCGTTATAGCGGATTGGTACACATCATAGCTCCACCCAGCTACACCGGCAGCCAATCACTACGAACATCTGGTCTTTTGGGGCGGAGCTTGGCGATTGTGCATATAAAAGGGGATATTTTTCAGTTGGGAGTAACAGTAGCTATTTTCGCGTCAGTGAATAATCATTCCCTCCACCATGGACCTGTACGTCTCCCCGGATTTGTATGAAGAAAGTGACACTGCAGCATTAACTGCAATTAATCTTTTTAATGCGATTGACCGTGATGAATTATTTCCAACGCAAACCGTTGAAGATATTTGCAGTGACGCTCCTTACAATCCGACGCAAGGGACTACCATAGAAATGTAAGTGTCTATAAATCGATTTATATATATATATATGGAGGGTTGTAGTATCTCGTCAAATACTTCATTTAGATACTCGCCAAAAATCGAAATTTTTTTATGGCAATCAATGTTATTTGGTTTTACCTCTTATCCCCATTATGCTAAAATCGAAATTTTTTATGGCAATCAATGTTATTCCTCTTAAATGAACCAAAGATATCTTCACATAATGGGGATCTGTCTGTATACTCTGTATATGTTTTAAAAGAATGAACATTATTCCTTTAAGGTCCGATGAGGATTTGACACGTGTTATACAATCTTTTGAAGAATCTCGTGTCATGAATACGGAGGATATACTGATCAGTCAGCAATGTCACACATCCTCCACCATGGACC
Organism: Bathynomus jamesi; assembly: GCA_023014485.1. Lineage (NCBI taxonomy): Eukaryota > Metazoa > Arthropoda > Malacostraca > Isopoda > Cirolanidae > Bathynomus > Bathynomus jamesi. The sequence continues at coordinate 79,799 of JAJOZX010012282.1, forward strand.
TGTACGTCTCCCCGGAATTGTATGAAGAAAGTGACACTGCAGCATTAACTGCAATTAATCTTTTTAACGCGATTGACCGTGATGAATTATTTCCAACGCAAACCGTTGAAGATATTTGCAGTGACGCTCCTTACAATCCGACGCAAGGGACTACCATAGAAATGTAAGTGTCTATAATTCGTTTTATATATATATATATATGGAGGGTTGTAGTATCTCGTCAAATACTTCATTTAGATACTCACCAAAAATCGAAATTTTTTATGGCAATCAATGTTATTTGGTTTTACCTCTTATCGCCATTATGCTAAAATCGAAATTTTTTATGGCAATCAATGTTATTTGGATTTACCTCTTATCGCCATTATGCTAAAATCGAAATTTTTTATGGCAATCAATGTTATTCCTCTTAAATGAACCAAAGATATCTTCACTTAATGGGGATCTGTCTGTATACTCTGTATATGTTTTAAAAGAATGAACATTATTCCTTTAAGGTCCGATGAGGATTTGACACGTGTTATACAATCTTTTGAAGAATCTCGTGTCATGAATACGGAGGATATACTGATCAGTCAGCAATGTCACACCGAAATAATGTAAGTGTTTTTCGATCTTTTTGGGTAAGACAATATATTTTCATAAATTTATTAAATGAAAGAAATCAGTACAATAACCAACTACAGAATATACCGTTACAAATATACGAACAAAAACATTATACTATACAACGAGTACGTACAATTGGAAAACGGATTTTTATCTGTCTGCATACCATTTCATCGTTTCGGCGAGTGTGACACGGGTCAAATAAATTTAAAAAATTTATAAATTCTTTATCACATGACATATGCGTGAGAAATGAGACGCAGTACATTCCGCAAACATCTAAAATATCCTTGTACACGAAATGGGTTCCATACAACTTCGGGAATATGTAACTGAGCGAGAAATTTTACAATAATAGGGTCACTCCAGGGTTGAGTACCGAGTGAATCAAAATAGTACAGGCGCTGTCTATTTTTAAAATAGACAGCGATCCAATGAATCCCTTCATTACCGATGACATCTGTGTTCACAATAAGACTACCGCATTCTCGCGTACTTGGCAAACTCAATGTTTCATTCTTCGCAAACACGCCGATAAATTTGGAACGTGTGACTCGTTCCATTACTTTCTGAAGTGTATTAGCATCCATTTTAAAAGTCAGTGATAACGCTCCTAAATCTATCTACTTCTATTAGGGCTTGCGATTCGAGATATACTAGTACACTAATAGGAGCGTCTATAGGCTTGGCGAATTCCAGCCGCACTGAGATGTTTCCGCTCTGCTGTGGGGTTAAATGGGTATTTACGCTAGCAGATAAGTCAGGTGTAATGTCAAACGGATAAAGGTTAAATTGATCAATGAATTCTTCCTGCGTTACCCCATTACCAAGCTCATCACAATCACCTGCAATATGGGTCAGATTACTATAGGCTCTGGCACAAAGAGGTAACACAGCGTCTGATGAATAGTCCGTACCCATTGTTCCACCCAAAGCAGTGCCATTAACGTATAGAGTTATATTTTTAAGTCCGAAATTCTCGAATTTAAAGGCACTCTTTTTATATTTTCCATTCACCGAAGCATGGTCCTGCATACCGATTAATATCCTTTTAGGAAGATTTCCCAGGGCAATGTTTTCTATCTGCTTCGATGCCAACCCTGCAGGAACCGTATATAGTTTGATTTGCACTCTGTTAATAGGATATTTCACTGTAGCGTTTAGTAAATTTTTCTCAATTTCTAGTTGTTTTGGTGAACTTAATTTCACTCGCCGTACGCGGAGGTATGTGTCCATAATGTGAACCACAACGGGCTTTGCACCCTCTTCTTGATCAGCATCCAGATTTAAGCAGATCTCAGGACTCGTGCGGGTGAGCTTTATTTTCATATCCACCCCGTTGACAAGCAACTTCTCCTGGAAAGTGAAATCTGTGTGCAACCGTCCAAAACACTCGTATATTTTCTTTTTAGAATTTTTAAATTTGTCCTTTATACTATTTTCATCTTTAGTTTGATAATATCCCTCGGCACTTAAAAAGGTAGCCTTCGCTTCTTTGGAAAAGTTGAGGACATTTTCCAGATAGGCTCGTAGATGATAGTACCCCGTGCCTGCCGATATGTTGGTCTGATTTAAATATACGTCACACTGGTTGAATATGGAGTGCAGAAAGTTTGTTTCAGGGTATACAGCATATTTGTCATCGCAGACCGTTCCATCAGAATGGGCTATACGTAGCTTAGCGTACATGTGCACACAGCTTGGATCAAAAAAGTAAGGGCCTGAGCTGGGTATCACGAATTCTATAGGTGCACTCGGGGAACTAATTGTGTTTAAAGGGTTAATTGTAATAAAGTCACTGTGCTCAATAGAAACTTGGGTTGGAGGCAGCTCAAAAAGGGACAGCTCCGATTTACAGCATTGTGAACTACATGGGTGGATGAAGCGTGCCATGGCGAAATAGTGACTCCTCTCTCGACAAGTGGTAAACAAACTATGATTCATGAGATCAATGTCCTTAGCTTATATCAGTCAAAAAAGTGGTCAACCATAGGTTTCATTCGCTTACAGCACTTCTTTTTGATAGCCTTTTACGTTTAATACCACGTGACCCCTTCTTCTTCCGGGGAGCCCTCTTCTTCCCGCCACCACGCATTTTTCTCTTTGCATCTTTGATGATTTCGTCCCGTGTACGCTTTAAATGTTTTTTTAGAGCTTCTTTAGGTTTAGCCCCGGCCAATATGTCTTCTGCAGTGTTAAGGCCTGATTGTAGCGCTTTCCTTCCAAGGTATCTGGCACCCCTCTTCAGCAAAGGAACAGCCGTACGTAGTATGGATGAAAAAATGGATCCAAGTCCACTACCGCGCTGGTATCTCACCCCTCGATAGACGGTGAAAGGCTTTCTATCCATTATAACTCAGTGCGTCGAAAGTGTAGCTTCACTGTTAAGCTCCCGTTACCGAATGGGAAGTTTTCACCCTCAATCGTTCTTATATATATTGATATATTGGTTATTAAATTAGTTGCGACATTCACATAATGGGGTCTGTCATATGTAATACTCAAACTCCTTCCTCTATGGTTGGGGATGTGAGCAATGCGCAGCAGGCGTGCCTGGGTAGGCCTGTTCAAAAATCAACTTTTTCTTATTTTCATAGGTTTCTGTACATTTTCCCATGCTTTTTGACCTGAAAAAGCCGAAAATCACAACTACTTTGACCTAGGATGTTGGGAAGCATTGCCGCATGGAGCAATAAATTTTCTGCCTTGAAATCGGCCAAAGCGCAATTCCGGGGTCCCTTGAATTATGTTTTGCACTTTAACTTTTGATCTAAACAAGATAGAGCAACAAATTAGGTATCAAATGAAAGAGCATAAAATTAATAAATAATAATAATAATAATAATAATAATAATAAATAAATAATAATTAATAATAATAATAATAATAATAATAATTATCTATCATTTTTCAGGAAACAACAGAAACTCAATCAGAATCTAGAAAACCATCTACAAGTTACAACTTCACAATGGCATTAAGCAAGGAGCTGAGGGAGCTCCGTGGGCGCACAGTTGATATCTCAGAACCTCCACGTACTGTCCACAGGCAGGTGTCAACTGGGCCATCTACCAGATCTCTCACTGAAACTTTCCTGGTTGGATACCCTTCAGCTTTTATCAGTGGTTCCCAGCTTCCCACCAACAGACGCGTTCCAGTATTTCCTTAATCTTCAGAATTTACCGGAAAATGCAGGGAGGCCCATGGTTCAAGACCTTGCATATGAAACAGTTGAATCTATCATCCCATTCTGGCAGATGGCTAGGATCAAGACAATGACCAAGTACAACGCAATGAAGCTCTTCATGAAACTACATGAGAAACATCGTGCTCTGGTGAAAAGCAAAGGAAGAGCAAGTAACCCTGGAGGAAAAAGAGGAGCATTTGTGCTGGAATTAGACAGCCTGTTCGATATAGGAGCTCCAGATGCAATCCAGGAAATACAGAACAACATACTGTTATCCAGAGAGAAGAAAGATGAGGATATCAGGTTCTACGAAGACCAAAAGACTGAGAGGAAAGGTCATATGTCTGGTCATGACAAGATTTTTGAGAGAAGATCCCTGCAGCAAGCAGCGAGGAATGAAAGACTGCAGCATAGACAAGAACAAGGTAAAACTAATTACTTTGAACGTTACAAAAAGTTTTAAGTTTTACTCCATTGCGATATTTAGCATGTACTTAACAATTACTGTCTTAACATGTTGTACTATTTTACAGCTGCAGCAGAACAAGAGGCAGTTGTTCATGTGGATGACATTACCTGGGGTGACTCAACTGACAACGACGCTAACACAGAGGACATGGATTACCATCAGCCTCGTCCTGGATGTTCTCACCATCAAGACACTGTGACTAGTGTGACTTTGACGTTTCCAAGGAAGGTCATGGAATGTGATGTCATCTGCAATACAGCTGATCGTCTTGGTTTATCAGACAATCAAGTTACTGCCATGGTTTCTGCCACCTTGAAAGCTGGAGGGGCTGATCTGGATAACTTCGTCATCTCAACCTCAACAACATGTCGCAACAGAATGCTGTCCAGGTATAATATCAGCCAGAGTCACATGTCCAAGTTTTGTGAAAACCCCCCCACAGTACGCTGCCTTACACTGGGATGGAAAGTTGCTCAAAGATGTCTTGGGCAGTGAACCTGGAAGTACCTCAGAGACTTTAGCTGTGTTAGTGTCTGGTCCACCTTCATACACTGAAGGAAAGTTATTGGGAGTACCTGTCATCGACAATTCTTCTGGCACAGCTCAGGCTGAGGCTTCAATGGATTTACTGGAGACATGGGAACTTACGGATAATGTTACTGCCCTTGTTTTTGACACTACATCCAGTAACAGTGGAGTTCACAGAGGAGTTGCCAAACTGCTAGGAGCAGTTTGGGAGAAGCTGTTTGGGAAGGTGAAGGGGCCAGATAATCCCTGGTTTGAGCATCTGAAGGATGTTTGGACGGACTTGTCCAAGGAAAACCCAAAGATGCTGGCTATCAACAGCAAATGGCTGAAGGAAAAGAAGAACAGTGAAGAAATACTCCAAGACATTCTAACAGCAGAAAGACTTCCAAGAGCCGACTACAGGGAAATGGCTGAACTGACAGTCATTGTTCTTGGAGGAACGCCTCCTCGAGGTATTCACTGGAGTCGACCAGGCGCCATTCATCAGGCCAGATGGATGGCCAGAAACCTGTACTCCATGAAAATGCTGATGTTTGCAGATCAACTTGAGTACGACGAAGACTGTATCAAAGCTGGAAAGACTCAACACCTTCCTTGCGCTGTTCTACACTCCTGCATGGATGATGTCAATGTCTGCTGCAGATGCTCCCGTGAATGATCTAAGTCTAATCCAGGACATGTTGAAGTACAAGAAAACTGACCCAGAGCTTGCTGATGCAGTACTTAATAAGATGGAAAACCACAAATGGTACCTGACGCAGGAAGTCGTGCCATTTGCCCTGTTCAGCAGTAGATTGAGTGACACATTGAAGCACGACATTGCTGCCCAGTTACATGCCACTGAGAAGCCAGACAGCTTCAGAACAGGAAAGCCTCTATTCCAGAGAGTCACAGCTAAGACCACCCTGGTTGATCTCATTGGCCCAGAATCACATTTCCTGCTGGACACACTGAACATTGGATCCGAGTGGCTTCTGGAACCTGTCACGTCTTGGCCACAGAATGAGGACTACAGAAAAGCGTTGGACTATGTTAAGAATCTGAAAGCGGTGAATGACATTGCTGAACGTGGTGTCAAGATGATGAGCGACTTTGCAAATGTCATAACAACAGATGCCAAGCAAAGGGACTATCTCCTTCAAGCTGTGGAGTTCAACAGACGCCGCTTTGACAGCTTCAAGAAACAAACTCTCAACAACTGACTGTGTAAATGTCATTATGAAATTAATCATCATGTAATGCTTTCACTTCTTGATCGATTAGACTTGTGACAAAATGTTAATCTCAAATTTGTGTCATGAATAAGACGCCTTGTCTGCCTTGAGTGTGAGAAAACGAATTTTGTGATATTTCTGAAATCTTTGTATGTACCAATGTGCCATTTCTTGTTCCAAGACTATCATAATTGTATAAGTTAGAAAGAGGATTAAAAACACTTTAATTTGGTGCCTATTTTGTTGCTCTATCTTGTTTAGATAAAAAGTTATAGTGCAAAACATGATTCAAGGGACCCCGGAACTGGTGCTTTTGGCCGATTTCAAGGGAGAAAACTTAAAGCTCCATGCGGCAATGCTTCCCAATAACCTAGGTCAAAATGGTTGTGATTTTCGGCCTTTTCAGGTCAAAAAGCATGGGAAAAAGTACAGAAACCTATGAAAATAAGAAAAAGTTGATTTTTGAACAGGGCTAGACTGCCTGGGTATCCCCAACAAACTGGTGCTCCACTATATTACTGTAAATATAGCACATGTCTGGGGACCTTTCAGCCAATTTCTCCATCTTCAATTGATACATTAATCTGGACAAGTCATGCTGTGTCTCGTGAAATGTGTCTCTTTGGAAGACTGCGCTATATCGGCCATTGGTTAGAATTTGGAACTTTCTATGGTCTTTAATACGTCTGTTAGTCTTTGATTTTAGGATTAGTGTATGTGCAGGGTTGTTTACGATTTCGTATACTAAATCATTCGTAAGGTTTGAGTTTCTTAAACTTACGTTTAAGCCTCTCACAACATCCTCGGCCGAGCCATATTGACCCGGTCCTAGTCTTACTTCTGTACTGTAATACCGTGCAGCCTTAGTCCGAGCGATACGCATAGTTTCATCCATAGCTACCCCAGCTTTTTCACACTCGTCAATGTCTCTAAGAATCGTAAAAACGGTTTCTTTATGTTCAATATTTAAAAAGATGGTGTCCAGCTGAATTTCGCATATCCCCACCTCATACGAATCACGACCCAATTCAATGTGCCCGTGGAGCTCTGTTACAAAGTTGGCTAGTGTGTTGTTTGGGTGTACAGACAGGGACGAGGAGGACGGGAGTGTGACGTAGAAATGGTTAGGAGCCATGTTGCATACTATTTAAGCTTCATTATTGCATCAGCTTTTATATAGGTGTTGAAGCTTTCTGGGTACCCTAGCCATTTCACCAGGTACATTTTTCTCTTTCCTGAACCTTTGCTTCCTAAAATTTTCTCAATTTTAAACACATTTTTTCCTAAATTAAACGTGACTTTCTGCATTTCTTCGCGGTAAAAACCTCCTGAGATTTCTTCCCCATTCAAATCTTCAATGTAATACATCATTATCTCACCTTTAGGTCTCATAGCCCTAACTTTAAAAATCTCGCGTGTCCATCCTTGCTCAAAACCCTTTGCGAATTTGTTCCCCGAACACGACAGCCTTACATAATCATTGATTTTGAAGCGCGCCGAGTGTGGTGTTGGTGGTGATCCATCTCTCCTCGGGAGCGTACTTCTTTCTAAAACTTCGTTAGGTGTTGTCCCAATCGTGCGATGGTGTGAGCGGTTGTAGGATGATGCCAATGATTCCAGAATGTCTAGAAATCTGTATGTGTTTTTATGTGTAAAATAACGGTGCATGCGTTCCTTTATGGTGCGCTGAACTCTTTCAGCTAAAGAAGCCTTATGTATAGAATTGGTTGTGTAATAGCTGATATTAAACTCTGTCAACATGTTCTGAAAAGCACGGCCTATAAATCCCTTCCCCATATCCGTACAAAAATAGCCAGAACCCTGTTTTCTTTTAACATTAGCGTTTTGGTGGCTTTAGCTACTGTTTCAGGTGATTTATTTTTCAGAGGAACTAGCCACAGATATCTAGAGAATCCGTCTATTATGAATAGAATGTAGCGGTAACCATCGTTATACACAGAATATCTTTGCATGTCTGTTAAATCTGCTTGCCAAATAGAATCAATCGAGGAAGCCGTTGTCTTGGCTGTTTTAAACCTTTTTCTCACAGGCTTATGAAGCGTATAAGCGTCCTGCTCCCTCAAAAATCTTTCAACATCTTTTTTTCCTACTCCGTAAACACTTCTGTACAGTTTATCTACGCCGCCGTAAGAGGATGGGTTAGAAATGTCATAATAGCGTTTAGTTAATACGTTAGCCATTTGCGTATTTTAGAGGCACGTGGGTAGGGTTGGTTTAACCTCTTCTTGTTCCTCTTCAAAGGTGTTACCGCCGGGGGTGACGGCTCCTTCAACTGTGTCACATGCGTTGCATGTTCCAAGTCTTTTAACCTGTTCAGATTTCCTATCAACGATTTAGGAACATTTATTTGTTGTAGTCTTGCTTTAATATGCTTCCATCCTGATGGTGATGGCCTATCCCACTTTCTCACCAGATCATGGACAATGTCTACGATATTCGATCCCTATACCTTTGATCCTTCCACAATGAGCTCGCCTGTATCCTCATTCAATAGATTATAAAGACTTAAGCCTTTACTCATCAATGTATGTGGGAGGGTGCTTTTTAATACATGTTCGATATGTTGTGTGGCTAATCTTTTTGGTTGGTCAGCTGTATCGTCGGGCACAGATCCTATGTCGCCATGTCCATCGTCCCCCGTGCTGTGCCTAATAACCACAGGAATCTCTGTAGGGCTCTTATAATTTTCGTACTCGTGAAGAAATTTCTGCAGAGCTTCTTGGTATAAGATTCTTTTCTCCATCAGGTATTTTTTCACTGTTTAATAGGGCCAGCAATTCGCTTTCCATTCTTTTTAGTCTGCTTTTACGGGGATCTAGATCCGTGTCTGGATTCCTTTGCAGTGAAGCGTACACCTCGTGGGGAATCACTACCACTTTCTTCATTATATTAATCTAGTCAGTAAAGGACCCAAAACTGAAAATAAGATGGGGAGAAATGACCCTCCTGTTTGTACAATAATTCGTTTTTTCTTCGCTACAGTTTGACTTTTACGAGCGAGTGCACGTATTATGTTCTTGTAGCGGCGTAGGCGAGCCTTCTGATGGGTTTTCATTGATCATTGCAATTTATAACGTTAAGACAGATTTCACAGATGCATTTTAAAAAGTCGGCGTCGATATTTTTAATAAACATCTGCTGCATTGCCCGGGGCAGTCGATGATAGATTTTTAGTAATTCACGGTATTTCTTTAGTCTCTTTGTCATTCTGGAATATACACCGTTTCAGGCTCGTTTGGAAATATATTCGTTCGTAGAAGCACTCTAAACGTGTTTCGCGGATGAAGGTCGCAAAGCAAATATCCGTAACGCGTGCTTGTAGCTTCTTTATAAACTTCCAAAAACTCCTTACGCTGATTCGGGAACATTTGATTGGCTAATACCCCAATTTGTGATACATCTCTACGTTGCGCGAATAAGACTAGATATTGCGTATTTAACGACACATCGCGCATGTATCTATTTTTGAAAAATAGATTCTGATTGATGAAGAACACGCTTATGTTAAGATGGTGGGAGAATACTGTAAATGTCTCGGCAAACGTTTTATCCATCTCCAACATGAGCTCGTCAATTACAATAACTGTATGTTCATTTCCCCTTAACGAATTAACGTCATATACGCCTTTGTGGAACAAAATATCATCTTGGTACTCGTTGAACACTGATTGATACGTCGAATAGCACCATATAACTTTATGCACAAATTTCGAGAACATCTCTCCCTTTTCTTTAATGATTTTAAGCATAAACACAGTTTTACCACATCCTGTAGGTCCAGATATAATACATGTGGATGGGCTCGTGAATCTGAATTTTTCTACAGAGTCCATTTCTAACACGTCACACTCCTAAGTGGGTCATTTACAAAATATTACAAATTTTGAGTGCTGTTCCTTATATTTTGCTTTCTTCTCCCACAGAACCGTGAATGACGATGAAGTAGAGCACCCCATCATTGACATTACGGACGACCTCGACGACAGTGTAGTTGTGATCTCCTCCCCTGCCAACGAACCCTCACCAGCGATACCGGTAGCACGTCCAAAGCGGAGGTGTGAGAACCCCACGTCAGATATAAAGCGACCGAAATACGCGTCTGTTGCAGCAGTAATAGAGCCCCAACCCTCAACCTCTTATGCAACAATCCCCCCAGCAGCACCTCCCGCTAATATATCCCCTTATTCATCCGCCACAGTTGCCCCCCGTTCTGTTAAGTCTACAATAATAGATCCCCAACCCTCAACCTCCTACGCAACAGGCCCCCCCCCCATCAGCACCTTCCGCTAATATACCCCCTAATTCATCCGTCACAGTTGCCCCCCGTTCTGTTGAGGATGCTATAACGATCGAATTGGTGCGATCCGCAGCCCCCACCCCAGCCTTGACTAGAAATCGGTATAGAGTCAGGGTCGACCCTAGAGCCATGTATAGCAATGGAATTGAGCGCGGGCTACGCCGGGTTGTACAGCGTATTGTAGAGTTTGCTCTTCAGAATCGCGACGAGCGTGAAGTCAGGACGAGTCTGTCCTTTGGATTCGGGTCAGATGACGGTGATGTAGACGATTATTGGGTGATAGTGCCATTTAGAAGTTTGGCGGCTGAAGATGTAGAATATATATTAGGACGTATAATGCAAGCCGCCCAAAGTAGTATAGCCTTCAATATGGACAACTTCACGGTAAATATTGACCGTGTATTCCGTGTTGCGGGTCACAGTGCCATACCGTATACTCTTAACTTCAATTCTCCGACTATTTACCGAAAGCATATAAACGTCGATCGTGGTTGCGGCTTTATAGCAGTACTCTTAGCACGTATGTTTACTGTACAAAATACACAGGCCCCAGAAATTTGGTTGCCTACGGTCGTGGAGCGTGCCCGTAAACTAGCTGTAGACTGTGAACTTGAATTTGACTGTAATATGGGTCCTGAAGAGCTGAGAAGGGTAGAACAGGAAATGAATGTCCGTATAGTTGTATTTGGGCTGGATGATCGTCGTAGGACTGCGTATGTTTTTAAAAGCTGTGTGAGAGATCGTACAAGGCCCCTACTTATTTTAGGATTGTCAGGGACAACGTATCTCCCCATCCGTAATATAAGGTGGCTTTACGCGAGTTATGACAAAAGTCGAAAATATGGGAGACATCATGATTTGTGTAAGGGGTGCCTCGAGTTTGCGGATGATATTGTGAGACATTGTAAAGAATGTCACATGCTATGTGAGCAGTGTAAAAGCACCAAATGTGAAAGCCGTGTAGTTGATGCTGAGAAGAGAGACTGTGATGTGTGTAGACGCACATTTTTCAATAATAGCTGTTTTGATTTCCATAAATCAATTGGCACGTGCAGGAAAATGAGAATCTGTGAATGTGGTATGTTTCACACAATGGATAATTGGGGAAAATTTAAGCACAAGTGTGACGTAATTCACTGTCCTACATGCCAGGAGGAATATAAGGCGGATGGAGTAAAGCATGTATGTTATATGAAAGATGCTAAGCCTAAAAATAACCCTTGTATAACTGTATACTACGATATAGAAACATATACGAACGCTGAAACCAAAGAGGTAATTCCACATTTACTTGTGAGCCAGACCATCTGTGATGAGTGTATGGGTATCGAATGTGACGAGTGCCCCAAATGCGGTAAACGGACAAACGTTTTTAAAACGAATGTCCGCGATAGTCCTGTGAAACTATTTGTGTCCTATATTGTCAAGTTAGCCGACAAGTTCAAAAAAATGACTGTATATTCTCGCCCATAACGGGGCAAAGTTTGACACGCAGTTCCTTTATAAGGAGTTGCTTGAACACGAATCCTCTGAGATATTTACAGGTGATCCATTGAAAAGAGGCAACAAATTAATACAGATGCAGATAAGAGGCAATGGACAATTTAAAGATACTTTATTATTCACACCTTGTAAATTAGCAAAGCTACCCAAGGTGATGGGAGTAGCAGCTGAAGTTTCCAAAGGATACTTCCCTTACACTTTCCTCACCAGCGAGACTTTAAACTACGTAGGCCCACCACCGCCCAAACATTATTTTGACTGTATGGATGAATGTGAAGACTTTGATCGATACTACAACAGTTTTAATGAAAGTAACCCTTATAATATAGCTGATGAATGTGAGCGTTATTGCGTGAATGATGTGCGCGTGCTTAGAGTATGTTTCCAGGCCTTTAGAAGGATGTACATAGCCCGTTTCAAATGCGATCCACTGCAAGTCGCAACCACCATCGCATCATTATGTTTTACGGTGTTCAAGAATAACTTCATGCCTAAAGACACCTTAGCCATTATTCACCGAAACAACCCCCGCAGTTACGGACACAAGGCTATTTACTGGCTCATACACCTACAGCAACAGACAGGTGTATACATAAAGCACGTCCGCAACACGGGTGAAGTACCCATTAAGATTAATGGACGTGTTTTTTGGGTTGATGGGTTAAGTGAAAACCGTGTCACTGGTGTGAAGACTGTGTACTCCTTTAACGGTTGCTGGTGGCATGGATGCCCCTGTCCTGAGTGCGGAATCGCCGGAGATATCCACGGTAAATCTCCTGCCGACTGTCTTGCATGGACTCGCACCCGCGATCAACTTATAGGATCACAGTTCACTCACAAAGTCTTGTGGGAGCATGAATATGATACACGGATGGAGACAGACGAGGTGTACCGTGAGGAAATAAACACGATCAAACGTTCAATGGTGCTGGATCCTCTCAAATGTGGTGATAGCTTGTTTGGAGGACGTACAAATCCATTCAGACTATACTTTCTACCTACGGAGGGCGTGAAGCTCCATTACTACGATTTCTGTTCTTTATGCCCATACGTGATGAAGAACAATCCGTACCCCGTGGGCGCTCCTGAGAAACTGGTGGGATCTAACCTGCCACCCATCAATGAATTTTCAAGAAATTTGAATGATCGTTACTTTGGGCTCTCTTTCGTAGACGTACTCCCCCCACGCAATTTATGGATGCCAATCTTACCTGTCGTTATCGACGACAAGCTCATGTTTCCCCTGTGCGTGAAGTGCGCGGAAGAGGATAACGGCGATTGTAACCATATACCCCACCAGCGTAAGATCAGAGGCGTATATACAAGTCCTGAGCTGGCCCTAGCCGTACGCCATGGTTATAGAATACTGAAGATACATGAGGTGTGGAGGTTTCAGAAGCTACCCAACCTTTTCACACCATATATAAACGCCTTTTTGAATGATAAGGTTGAGGCAACAGGGTATCCGCGAGGAGTTGATACCGAAGATGAAAAGTCTGCCTATATTCAACGTTACCGCGACCGCGAAGGTATACAACTTGATCGTGCCCAAATTGCAAAGAATCCTGGCAAGCGCTTTAGTGCAAAGTTGTGTCTAAACAGTCTATGGGGAAAATTTGCGCAGAATACCGGCAAAGGGAACATTCATTTGGCACAAAGTTATAGCGATGTCTGGGATTATGCCAATGCTCCCGATAAAGAGGTCATGGAGATCGTGAATGTAGGTAATACTTACGTAATAAAGTACAACAACACTGAATTGGCCACAGATACCTCAAGGGTTACAAACATACCTGTGGCCAGCTTCACAACAGCCTACGCCCGTATAAAACTTTGGGGTCTATTGCATTCTCTTGGGCGGAGAGTATTGTATGCCGATACAGATAGCGTGATATTCACAGAGAGGGAGGGTGAATACATGCCCGTTATTGGGGAGTTCCTCGGCGAACTCACTAATGAGATCAAGGATGAGTATGGGGACAACGCATACGCCGACTCTTTTGTCTCAACAGGACCTAAAACTTATGGGGTACGGGTCAGGGTGGGGGAGGATATGAAATATATCGTGAAGGCAAAGGGTATTACGCTCAACCATGCGAATCGGCGGGTTGTTAACTTTGAATCGTTGAAGGATCTAGTGTGTTTGGACGATGATGAGGGCGAACGACCTCCCCAACTAATTGTAGGCACCCACAATTTTCGGGCGCAGAAGCTGGGGGGCGTGAAGGAACTTAGGGGTACGAAGGTGTGCCGTAACACCTATAGGAAACGTTACCAGTTACCTATGATACCGTACCCTTTGGATACAATAACGTTTGATGCTTCTATTGTTAACTGACACGTTTGTCTTGTATATAATCGTATCTATTGATTTATTACACGTATTTGTAAATATATATATAACTTCAATATCTCGTTTTATTAAATCGTATTTGTAAATATATATATATATATATATATATATATATATATATATATATATATATATATAATAACTTGAATATCTCGTTTATTAAATAAATCATGTTTCAATTAGCGTTTCACTTTCTCCTTTGTGTGTGTGTGTGTGCGTAGGTGAAAGTTCTAAGCTCCGCCCACTGTAAGACCGTGAGTCATGCTACTATCTGGGAGTCCCTGCGTGGTCAGTCGACTGCAGTAAGCCCGAGAGATCAGACGTGTATTCAGAAGAAAAGATCAGACGTGTATTCAAATGGCTACCTTTAATATTGCTTGTACAACGTTTATGAAATGGTATTCAGCAAAGTGCCAGGATGTGGTGGATACCGTAAAACTTCCTATTCCTCCCCCTATGTCTCTTTTAAAAACACATTGGATTGTGCGAAGTTCCAAGATGTACAAATACTCTACGGATGTTCTGGTGAGACCGTTGAAGGCTTTCGTTGCACAGACGATGTGCTGAAGTATGCTGCAGAGCTAAACTTTATAAAGTCTCACATATACCGTGAAGTAAAAGAAACAACGCGTGCAGAAGAGAAGCAGCAGGTATGGATAATGAGTCTTGCGGATGGGTGGTGTGACAAGCGGTATTACGTCATGCTACACCATGTCGATTACTCATACCCTACGACTGAAAATGTGAATCTCGTGATCATGGACAATCTTAAGTATTTTTATCACTATATTAATGTATATCATGATGAGGTTCGTAGTGAGGTTGTGGCTAGTTCCCTGCGTGAGTTTTTAACAGACTTTAGAGACGAGTATCGTTTGATGGGCAGAAAGGAAAAATATGAGCATATGTTCCTCTCAAATAGTGCGCCGGAGTGTGAAGATGTTTAGTAAAACATAAAATGTGCCTAGTTCTTACCCTGAGGTAAACTGTCTGGTGCGTAGGCTGGTAGTGATGAAATTAATTCTTGTACCGGAAAAACAAATATGTACAACAATTCGGTGCGACTCGCGGATCATACGAGTTCGAACAACCCCATTCACGTATCATCGAGTCAGCCGCCCGTCGAACTGCTCCTGCCTACCTGCGTGCCTCACACGGCTCATAGTTATCTCAGAGCTTGAACCGAGTGGACGTGCGCACCTCGAATACGATGGAACTTCCTTTGAACAGCATTCTCAACGCCTCGTACGATGTGTCCGTGACGAAATCGTTGCGCGTGTTCAGGCGTAAATCCGGTACCGTTAGCTATGTACTGGAAACGGAATGTAGACAAACAAACAAACGGGTTTATTTAAGTGTCGAGGAGATGAATAGAATCTTCGTGATAGTTGTTGTTGTTGTTGTTTAGCCGATCAGCCCACCCTGATCGAGCAAGCCGGCGGCTCGCAGGTAACCGATCGCCCTCTCCGGAGTGGACCAGAGGTTCAGCGCACTCGTGATGTTGTGTTGTGTTCGTTGTTGTGCTAGAGCGGTACAGTCCGTCATAATGTGTTCAATTGTTTGTGGTGTGTCTTGGCACAGGTGGCAGGTGTCGTCTATGGAGTTGTCTAGTCTGTGTTTATATGTCCATAAGTTGGGGTGATGTCCACATCGGAATCGTGCTAAGTTAACTCGATCCGATCTGCTCAGGCTGATCTCTGACCTGTTAATGGGCGGCGGCTTCGCACCTAGGACCGCATTCGGACCGAGTCGTGTCAGTGCTTTGTGGGTTAGGTGTGTGTGTATGTGTTTTCTGTACTGTGTGATGTCTGTGGGGCGTGGTATGGAATGGAGTATTTGGTTATAATGTCTCTCTGGTGTTACCTTAATGGTGCGAGGTGTTGGTGCATGATTGTATATGTAGTGGCAAGGGTGTTGTGGGTTAGTTGTCGCTGCTGCCATGAATTGTGTTCCCCTCATGTCTAAATGTTCCCTAACTTTTAGTATTTTTGTTTCTGTGTGCAGGTGTTCTATTGGTGTTGTTTGAGTGCATCCTGTAATGATACGAAGTGCGTTGTTTTGTATTGTTTGTAAGGTGTTTATGTGTGTGTTTGAGATAATGGGTGCCCAGCATGGGCTAGCATAGTCCATAACTGAGCGAATATATTGTTTGTAGATGAGTGATGTTGTTTCCTGCTGGTGTCCAAAGTTTGTGCCTGTTAGTACCCTAAGCGTGTTAAGTCTTGACGTACATTTGGTTTTAATGTCCTGAATGTGGTTTGCAAAAGATAATGATGTGTTGTATGTGACACCTAGTATTTTGGTTCTGTGAGTGTGTGGAATGTTGATGTTGTTTAGTGTAAGTTGTGGAATTACCTGGTGTTCTTTTGTGTTGCTTGTAAGCAAGGTGATGGTTGATTTTGTGGGCGCTACTTTGAGTCTATTGTGTGTGAGCCAGTCTTGTATACTGTTTATGTATGTTTGTAGGTTATTTGTAGCGGTGTCGATGTTGTTGTGGGTGGATGTTAGAGTGATATCATCTGCATATGATGATAAGGTAAGCTTGTTATCTATGGGTGTTGGAATGTCATGCATGTATAAGTTGAAGAGTGTTGGTGAGAGAACAGAGCCTTGAGGGACCCCGTTCGGAAAAAGCTTGTTTTTGGATGACTTGCCATTAAATGTGACATGTGAGTATCTTCCTGAGAGATAGTTGCTCAGCCACCTTTTGGTGTTATTGTGCATGTTTGTGTTGAGTATTTTGTTTATGAGAGGGAGCGTGGGATAGCATCAAATGCTTTACTAATGTCTATTGTTGCTAATAGTGTACGTTGAGCTGGTCTTCTAGAGTTGATGCCATCCATGATGTGCTGCGTCAGGTTAGTGAGTAATGTCGTGGTTGAGTGGTGAGGTCTGAATCCATGTTGAGTAGGCGATAGTGGTATGTGTGGGTTGGTGATTTGTAAGATTAGTCTTTCTGTTACTTTGGAAGGTGTGCATAGTAAAGTAATGGGTCTATAGGAAGCTGGTTCTGTTGGATTTTTGTTTGGTTTGAGTAGTGTAATAATTTTACCTTGTTTCCATATGTCAGGAATAATACAGTGTTGGTATGAATATGTGCTGATATTTGTGAGAGCTAGTATTCCTTGTGGGCCCAAGTGTTTAAGGTGTATGTTAGATATGTTGTCTGGTCCAGTAGCCTTCGAATTTTTAATGTTTTTGATGATCTTGGTGGTCTGGTCTGTATTGAAGGGTGTAATGGTCGTGTCGAGTCTGTAGGTTTTCTTGTGTCTGGCTGTTTGTTTGTCTGCGTGTTTCTGGTTGTTGTCTCTGTTTAAGTGACTTATCTTTGCGTAGTGATTAACTAGAATGTTAGCTTGTTGTGTGTATGTTGGGATATTATTTTGGCTGCGACAGATAGCCGCGTGTGAGGTGTGAATGCCGCTGTTAGAGTGGGTAATGCTGTTTATAGTCTTGTATAGCCTGTATGTATCTGTGGAGTGGTTTAGTGTTGTTATGAATTCCCTGAATGTTTCTGTTTGTTTTTCTTTGAGTTTGTTGTTTATTTCTGTGTTGAGCTGTTGTATCTGCTGCTTTATGGCTTCTGTGTGTGGTGTTTGTGTGTTATGTTTGAGGTTGTTACGTTGCCTTATGAGGTGGGCTATTTCTCTAGTGTAATTTGGGTTGTATTTCCTAATGTTGCCCTTGGGTATGTATTTGTTTGCATTATTGATAATCTGATTAAATGTCTTGAGTGTTGTATCGATGTTTATGATGGGTGTGCTGTTTAATGTGGTGAATTGTTCCTCAGTCTGTATTTTGAACTGTTCCCAATCAGCTTTCTTGTAATTTCTGTAAGTGTGCCTAAGGCTGTTGGGGCAGAGTGTAGAATGTGTTGTAATGATGATGGGCAGGTGGTCTGATGACAGTTGTTTTTCTGTTCTCCATTGTGTATGTGTTGCTAGTGAGGGGGAACAGAACGTTATGTCTGGGGAGGAGTTTGAGTATCCTGCTTGATGTGGTATGTGTGTATGTTCTTCTGTATTGTTAAGAATGAAGAGGCTGTTTAGTTGTGTGGCTATGTTGGCGCCTCTGGTGTTGTTTTGGTTGTGCAGGTACCAACTAGTGTCTTTGGCGTTGAAGTCTCCTCCTAAGATGACATTAGTGAGAGAGGCAAGATTGTGTAACTGTGGATTGTAATTGGCTGGCACCTGAGGTGAACTATCTGGTGGGATGTAAATGTTGATTAGTGTGGTGTTGTGTTTTGCGCGTGTTTTAATGTTAACTGCCTGTATTTCTATCGTGTTATCTGCTTGGATTGTGTTTGTAATGTTTTGGGTAGCATCAGTGTAGCTAATGCTTTTACGTATGTAAGTGATGAGTCCACCCCCGTTACCCCCAGTACGATCTTGACGGATCGCCGTGAAGTCAGGGATGGTGGGTGTTTTGTGTGTGCGTTTTAGTTTTGTTTCTTGTATAAGTGCTATGTGAATGTTTTGTTTGTGTACGAATTCCCTAAGCTGCATGATTTTGTTTGTGAGGCCATCTACGTTGTACTGTAATATGTTAATATTATACTTCTGTATGTGTCTCATGGTGCTATTGTGTCTATGTCTTTGTGTATGGTGACATGTGTAAGTTGTAGTGGGGCCTGGATTAGTCTTAATGTCGCCAGAGAGTAAGAGTAGTTCGGGGAGCACGCAATTGTTCCCTGTAATTGAAAAAATAGCACGCTGAGAATAGGTCCGGCCCCGGGAGCCGATCGGCACTCTGACCGTGCCACGCAACAGGCCGTCGACTGCCAGTCTGGCCAACCGTAGACAGCCCGCTGCACGGAGATTTGAGGAAGTTTGGCCACCAGCGCGTTGATGTTTTGGTTTGACGTCGCCTCTTCGCGTTGACGTGTCCTGCGCTGGAGGATGCAGCCACTGTTTAGAAGCTTCCTCGTCAGCTGCTAACACTTTTTTCACGTTGTTCTCGCTACCTGTTCAGACGTTTTTTATAAACAAATCTCAGTTTTCTGCTCAACACGGCTCTTTCTAATTTTAAAATTGATTAGTCAAGGAAGGAAGATGTTGACTTCTATTTTGCAGCAACAGTTGATGATATTTATGTTACTTTACTGATTAATGAAAATGATTAGGCTCTTCAAGTTATAAAAGAATTCTTTCGTAATAATTGATAAATACGAAACACAAAACGTATATGCAAACAGGATGATGATGCTTAGACTACTCAAGTTGATGAAGTTTTCTCTTTCTCATATATTGTATCGACGTAATACTGTAAATATATTTAAAGTTTCTGCATAAATAACTTGTGTTTCACAGTAATCTTCGTGATAGTTGAGAAGTGGAGTGAAGATCATTATAAAATACCTGCTAACGTAGGTACAAGAAGAGAGCAGATTAGTGACGCACCCTCATACGCCGTTGTATGTACGTTGTGTATAAATAACGATCGGCCATGCATTGATATACGGCTGATGTGGAAGAATGCTTCTGATAATAACGCTCTTGTTCCTACGCGAAACCGTTTCATCCTCGACAGAATGTTTGAAATCGTCGGATTCCGCAAGCTGAAACCTATATTAGACGCGCGTGTTACGGATATGCTTTATTTTGATACAGTACTTGAATACGCATACACCGCTCTGCTCGACGGGTTTATCGAGTGTAGGGCTGGTGAGAATGGTCTAGAGCTGGACGTTTATTTAAAAAGTTTAGACTCTTTGAAATACCATGAACTTTGGTACAAAGCAATTGATCGGTACAAGGCTGAGCTCACCTACACCGTTCACCCTGAAGAACTATTTCTTTATATAACGCGCAGTTGTCGTAACGATTTAGATTATTTCAATTGCCGCTATGTTGAGTGAGTTCACGATTGAAAAGCTCGAGTCGGTAGAAATAAACCCTCGATTGGAAAAGCGTGTTTATAAACTTGTTTAATAATGTAGCTAACGATGAACTCTTTGTGCGTGCTTTTGATTGTATTCTAGACGTATTTAAAGATGATTTACCAACCGGTTGTAAAGTGGGAACAAAAATAGTACTGAACGATATGAAAGCCCTTCATATCGAATACAGGTTTTCCTATACTTTAAGCGGTGAAATATTATTAAACCGCGTATACTGCGTAATGCAGAGCAATAATGATGTAATTGTAAACTCGATTAAGTGCGAGTTTAGTATTTTGAAAAAAAAGTGAAATGTAATTATATATTTTGCGTGATATTTCTCCTGTACTGTTATGATTATATGCATATTTCTATTATTATTGAAATGTATATTTATTTGTATATATCTCCATCTCCATAATTGTGTGTGTATATATATATTTTTTTTTATTATATGCATATTCCTCAATTATTATTGAAATGTATATTTATTTTCTATATATTTATAATAAAAAGAATGATGCAATGTTGTTTTACTTAATTCTAATTGTTACGCCTTCTAAACCTACTAGCGGAATTCTAAATGTATACAATGGTATCGCTAAAAAGTGGTATCTGGCAACTGAATACATGGCACGAAATCTTTTAATTGGAGACAACTCACCATAATAATGCTAAAAATTGGTATCTGGCAACTCAAGCCATTTACGTCTTCTAAGCCAACTGGCTGATTAGGAGTCTATAATAATGTATACAATGGTATCTGGCAATGCTAAAAAGTGGTATCTGGCAATAATAATGCTAAAAGTGGTATCTGGCAACTCAAGCCAATTACGTCTTCTAAGCCAACTGGATGATTAGGAGTCTATAATAATGTATACAATGGTATCGCTAAAAAGTGGTATCTGGCAACTCTAGCCATTTACGCCTTCTAAGCCAACTGGCTGATTAGTCGTATATAATAATGTATACAATGGTATCTGGCAACTCAGTCTTCGATTAGAATTAAATATATAGCACAAACTGAATACATGGCGCTATCTGGCAACTCAAGCCATTTACGCCTTCTAAGCCAACTGGCTGAGCCTATAAGACAACGCCTACTCGGCTGAAGTCTTAATATGCACTTGGCTCCTGCCAGGTGAACACCTCTCCTCCTTTCTCTCCTTTCTGGCCCTTTGGGGGGAATAGCTTGGGGGAGAACTCCACCTCCAAGTTGCATGCCCCTTGCAACCCCGGTTGGCAACAAAGGCCAGTACTCTTTTTTTTTCTTTTTTTCTTTTTTTTGCAACACCCCCACCCCGTTGCAACAACCCCCACCCCTTTGCAACAACCCCACCCCCTTTGCACCATTACGTAATCACTTGCAACATTCCTGCACTCTAACCTTTTTCGGCTATACTACTGACGTACTAGACGAAAGATCGTGGTTTGTTTTCCAGCTCTTGGATGCTACTTCAACCGTATGGATGAGCAAACCGGTAGAGGAATGGATTGATGGTCAGGACTTCAATACTTTTTAGAACTTTGTCAAATGTCTTAAAGTCACCAATGATGTGGCCGAGCGAGGCATTGTCATGATTCAGGACTTCGCAAAAACGATAACCAAAAACGAAGAACAATTGCAATGGCTTCTACAAGCAGTTGGAAAGCATCGAAACACCATACCCAACTTCAATAAATCCACATTGAACATTCTACGTTAGACACACCATACAGAACTAAAGAACCAGACCATAATTAGTACCAAAATGGGATTCAAATAAATGTCTGGTAACAATGATTCATTTATCTTTTGTACAAGAATACATAAGAATACATAAAATCAAGTAAACTTCTTTAAATACAAGAAATTCAACTTCAATGAGGAACCCCTAAACATAATTTGATTTTGATAAAAATGGTATCAATGAACTTCTATTGACTTTATATAATAGGAAAAAATACCATTACCTATAAATTTCAAACTTTTGTTTTTTTAAACTACAGAAAAGAACGCAGCCGTGAAAATTTTGAGCTTCACATTTGTCTAGATTTCTAAATCTTAAGATTTTCATGACTAATTTGGTCAATAAAACTATAGCTAGGGGGTGGGGTAATTGGGGGAGATGGGGTGGGGTAATTGGGAGAGGGGTGGGGGTAATGGCTTTTTTTACTTTTGCGTGTGGGGGTAATGGGGGAGCGGAGGTGGGAGGGTAATGGAGTAGAGGGGTGGGGGTAATGGGTGTAACCGCGATTAAACTACAGAAAAGAACGCAGCCGTGAAAATTTTGATTATTTGGTCAATAAAACTATAGAAAAGAACACAGTCATGAAAATCTTGAGCTTCACATATAATTATTTTTAGGACGACTTCAAACCGTTTGACTTAGAGCTACCAAATTTGGTACGGGAACCTCTTATGGGATGAAGAATTAAGAAATAATTTTAATCAAATTCAGTCTTTTGTCTTAAACTTTATTTTTTAAACTGGGGATCTAATGTGAAATTTATCCCGGGCAACGCCGGGTACTTCAGCTAGTGTGTATATATATATATATATATATATATATATATATATATAGTCATGCGGTTTGCTTCTACAAAGCTTCATTTAATATTTAGGAGAAATCCAATGACAAGGAGGAATGTAAATGCCATGAAAAGTCTTCTTTAATGCGCGTTTCGAGCAATACGCTCATCATCAGGCTAGATAATAACAATATGAAATTAGAATCAATAAATAAATGTGAACAAGACAAAATAATTTCTATAAAAAGACTAAAAAGAGGGTTAAATTCAAAGTTATAAAAATTTACATATAAAATTACAAGAAATTTAAAAGCTATTTTTAAATTACATATAGTAAATTTGAAATTAGTACACTGGAATAATTAACACTAATACAATGGAATAATTAACACTACGAACCTTTCAATGCTGGTTCCGAGGCCGAGTAATTTAAAACAAAACAAAACAGGAAACAAGCTATGGGTTGGGCGGTTGGAGTTATAAGTTAGGGGAGGGGGGATTATAAAAAATTGGGGAGGGGGGAGGGGAGTTGGGGAGGGGGGTTTATAAAAAATTTAGAGGGACAGCTGAGGAATCCACGTTTAGAGAAGGGTCAATTTTGGAATCTCTTTATATTAAAACATTGACCCCTTCTCTAAACGTGGATTCCTCAGCTGTCCCTCTAAATTTTTTATAAACCCCCCTCCCCAACTCCCCAATTTTTTATAATCCCCCCTCCCCTAACTTATAACTCCAACCGCCCAACCCATAGCTTGTTTCCTGTTTTGTTTTGTTTTAAATTACTCGTGCCTCGGAACCAGCATTGAAAGGTTCGTAGTGTTAATTATTCCATTGTATTAGTGTTAATTATTCCAGTGTACTAATTTCAAATTTACTATATGTAATTTAAAAATAGCTTTTAAATTTCTTGTAATTTTATATGTAAATTTTTATAACTTTGAATTTAACCCTCTTCTTTTAGTCTTTTTATAGAAATTATTTTGTCTTGTTCACATTTATTTATTGATTCTAATTTCATATTGTTATTATCTAGCCTGATGATGAGCGTATTGCTCGAAACGTTGCGCATTAAAGAAGACTTTTCATGGCATTTACATTCCTCCTTGTCATTGGATTTCTCCTAAATATTATATATATATATATATATATATATATATATATATATTATATATATATAAAATTATATATATATATAATTATATATATATATATATATATATATACTTTTTGCATCGTTGAACGTTGATATAACCATCGTATCTCTGGCAGCTGAATGATGTCTATTTTACTTTGAGAACGTGAATATTCTCAGCTGAAGTCGATTATCTTTTAAAAGTGATGCAATTTTGGCGCGTTTCTTTCTCTTACGTCAGAATACTTATTTTGGCGAGTATCAGTTTGTTCAAATAACAAAGGATGTAAATAATTAAAATTTATATAACTGTGGGAAATAATTTTCGACAGAAAGACTTAAAAAAAAAAACAGTTGTAGATCTAGAAATAAAGACGCATCATCGTTCTCGTGAAATATATAAAGAGGAAAAGGATTGCTTATGAAAGTAATAAAGAGGCACAAGCAGATTCATCACGAAAAAAATATTATGCATTAAAAAAATATGCATTAAAAAAAATATTATGCATTAAATAGGAAGTAGAATGAGAATCAGATAAAAAGAAAGAAAAATTGTAAACAAGATAGTCTGCGATAAGCATAATCACAGTCGATAATTATAGGCTTATATAATTATTATTGTTCTTCCGAGTAGCCAAATAAGTGTATACGTTTTTGAAATGAGGATGAATCAGGCAATTTTTATTATGTAATTTCAACGTATGAAATTTAGTTTCATAACATGGTGTATTTAATCAGTGGCGGTTCCTCATATGGGCAATATGGGCAGCCGCACAGGGCGGCATTTGTGGAGGGGCGGCATGAGCGCCTGCAAAAAATAAAAAAATAAAAATAAGAATAAATAAATAAAGAAATAAATAAAAATAAAAAATAAAATAAAATAAATAATAAAAGATCAATGACTTTGCATCAAGGAAGGTAAGAAGAGTCAGGCTTTAGATGGCAGTTGTGCTGTGGTGCAATTTATTTTGTTTCTTGTTCAAAGTGTAGCATAATAATTACCCTCTCTTAAGTGTCTTATTCTATTTATGTGATAGAGCATTTGTACAATTTAGAAATTTGATTCTCTAGTTTATTTATGGCAGTTGTGCAATTTAATTTGTATTTTTCCTGTTCATAGTATCATAATTACATTCTCTTAAGTGAGTTATTCTATTTACGTGATGAAGGATTTGTAAAATTCAGAAATTTGAGTCTTTGTTTTGGTTCTGAAGTTCCAACAATTAGTCCAATAAAAAGTTATTTTGTGAAAGAGTTATGTCTGTCCTTTATTTTGGGGGGATTCGAATGTGTGTGTGTTGGCGAACAGGGGGGGGGGGCGCTGAAGGTGAGGTTCGCCCAGGGCGTCATGTAAGCTAGGACCGCCACTGTATTTAATTCATAATTTAGTTAATTATTATTCTTAAGAATTGCAATATTATAATCTCGCAACCTGGACGGGGGTTATTTTTGTAGCCAGTCACAGATGCTGGAGGTTGATGATGTAATGACTCAACTGTAAATTAAAAACTGGTGGAGTCGTGTTCGAAGCATTCAAAGTTAATTAAAGTTTGTTTATTGTAAATGTAAAATATTTTTAAAGTGTGTTACAATACTCTGTAACGATGTAGAAACTATCACAAACGGTACAAGTTTTTTAATTTCCTTGAAAACGAAGATTTTTTAATATTTGGGCGTCTAACTGTGGAAGAGTAGACCTAAAATTTAGCCGTAACATAAAATGGCGAGCAATACTGTCTGTGATAAACATTTTAATGCGTTGGATATAGGATAATATTGTGTAGATAACTGACCCAATTTTTTTATCTCTATTGCAGACCTTCATTATAGTGTATTTGAGATCATGGCCGTACGGGAATGTTTAAAGAAACATGGTTACCGTATGCGCCTGCCCGGATTTTAATAGGCTGTTCTATTGTCACTCGTATGAATAGTACAGGCATTTTATAAAAAATCTCTGGTCAACCTTGAACAAATTGCAACAAAAAGTATCTCTGCTGTTTTATACTCCTGAATATGTCCTCTATCACATATAAAAAATCCTAAGGGACCCTCGAAAGGGAAACCTGTGAAAATCACTGGAATATGACCCCATCCAAAAATGTAATTTTTTTCGCATTTCAGCCTTCTTTAAATATGTTAAAGCCTATCTAAAGGTTTCAGTGGACTGTTAGATACTGATTTTTATTGAAACTGTTGGCAAGCAGTTAGGGTTTGAAGGACTAAGAGGCAGCCCCAGCCGATAGCTAAAAAATTTAATACTAAAATAATAAAATAGAAAGCAATGCTGAGATACATACTGAGTACATACTATTCTTGACACATAATAACAAAAGTCAACAAGTTAGGTATGATGCTTACATAATTATGTTGTAAATGCTGAAATAAAATACTGAAGACCATTTGCAATTATTGCAGATTGCCATTGCACAAACTAATTAAAAAATGAAAATACAAATATTGAGCAACATCAACTGGCAGGACTAGTAATGGTAAAACATAATACTGAGAACCTTCAAAATACTGAGAGCCTTCAGAATATAATAGAGAATCTGCGGAGAACTTGACAGTGAACATGTACATGTTATATTATGCAAGAGAAGCATAGATCTTCATAGAAGATGAGTAGTTGCCATATTGCCAGCATCTCCCGACCATGGATAACCTGTGTCAATGTACAAGATGCATTCAGAAGCCAACAATGTCATCATCTTTATCTTCACCACATGCCAGCTGTGTTGTGTTTGTACAACCAGATCCTCTGCAGCTTCCACAAGCAGGAGTACACTCAACGTCGTGCTTCTTACATGTGCACCTCAGGCTGCTGCAGTCGGTCTGGCAGTTGCACCTGACCCGCAGCAGCTTCTCAGAAGCAGGAGCTAGGCCTGTCTGGAGAGGGACAAGCCCCTCGTAGCTCTCCCCTCATCGCTCTGCTGATGTAGGTGGTAAGCTCTGTGGGTGAACGTGAGGGGTGCTGGAAGCCACCTTCTCGCAGAACCGCTTGTGCCGCAGAGAGACTAGCTTTTCGCCGGGTTCCCCATTGTAGTAGGGTGTGTCAATTTTAGTAAAGTCAACAATTCAAAAACTACTAATGCTCAAATGATGTCATATTATCTAGCAAACTTAGAAATATCTTTAGTGTTGTTTAAAAAAGCCATTGACCTACTTATATTTGACCATAAAGGTTTGAAATATAACCTAAATATGACTGTAGCATCGTACATCAATGTGCCATTGATATGTGTGGTCAACTTTGGTTATTTTTGGTGTGCAGTATGGTTTCTAAGTTTCACATAGTCACAAATGCTGTAGTTTTGATTGTGAATGCATGTGTTTTCCCTCCTTTTTGATAATTTTGAATACTTCGTAATGTAAATATTGTGTAATTCAAATTATTCAAAATGTTATGTGTGACCCAAACTTTCTGTATATTTTGATATGATAGATATATGAAATTGTCATTACTTTGAATAATTAAGTGTTGTCCTATAACAATACAGTTTTAGGTAATCATAATCAGTAGGCCTATC
Organism: Bathynomus jamesi; assembly: GCA_023014485.1. Taxonomy (NCBI): domain Eukaryota; kingdom Metazoa; phylum Arthropoda; class Malacostraca; order Isopoda; family Cirolanidae; genus Bathynomus; species Bathynomus jamesi. The sequence continues at coordinate 107,031 of JAJOZX010012282.1, forward strand.
CAAATTTCAATGACATTTCTTTTGTTCACAGGTCCACAGCATGAGTCAGAAAGAAATCAGAACCCGAAGCAAATCAAGTTGTCACCTAAGTCATTTGGTGGAGACTGGGAAGGAACTTCCCCCTGCTGAGATGCCCACAGCCAGAGATCTGCTGAGGTATGGTTTGTTGAGGAGAGAGATGAGTGAGGAAGACAGGAGGGATTACCCAGTTAATGACCTGATTGACAACGGCATTGTTCCAGGGCTACTGGCTCAGTGGAGAAAGGCCAACGCTTTATTCACAGGACCTGTAATCAACACTGAGGTCAGGATCAGGGCTAAAGTGAAGGCACTGTGGGATGAGGCAGTGAAGGTGTCCATTGGCAATGTGAAGCTAGAGGTCAAAGATAGGTTCATGATGAAACTGGACAAATTGGTGGACATCCTGACCTGTCACTGTGTGATCAGGAGCTGCAGTGAGCTTGGGTGCAACCCTGTCTGCAACAGTGAGGTTCACATTGACTGCAGCTGCAGGAGCGAGCAGAAGATACCAGTGCAGGAGCTTGCCTTCATTAAAGGTCAGAAAGAAAAGGTGGGAAGTGTGGGGGCACACCAGATGGGTCTAACTGATCACCCTGAGACCAGGAGATAGGAAGCAGTGCTGCATAGACAGGAGCAGAGAAGGAAGGCCAAGAAGAAGAGGAGGAGGGAGGCAGAGGAGTCAGCCAAGAAAGAAGAGGAGTTGAGGGAGGAGTCACTGCTGGAGATGGAGTTGGAGGAGACTGAAGATATACTGGAGGAGGAGAGAGGAAGACGAAGACTTCATACCAGAGGCTGTGACAACTTCTTCCTTGCCTGTGGCTAAGAAGAAATACAACACTGAAGATATCACCAACATAGCTGTGGCTAGCATGAGACATCACACTGGGCTGAGAGAGACTGCAGAGATTGCCACTGCTGCCTGGATTGATGCTAGTCTGATCACAGAGTTTGACACAGCACTGGTGATTGACCACAACAAGGTGAGGAGGGCTCAGGAGAGACTGACTAAGGAGCTGGTCTAGAAGTTTGATGAAAAGATTAGGGAAAATGGCATCACCTGTATCTTCTTTGATGGGAAAAGAAATGACACCAAAGTGATGATGGAAGCTGAGGGCAGTGACAGTCAGTTTCCTGGCCTTATTAAGGAAGAACACTACATAGTGTGCAATGAACCAGGTGGGAAATATTTGTGACATTTTGTACCAGAGGAAGCTGCAGAGGAGAGAAGTCATGCTGAGGTCATTGCTGATCATCTGGTGAACTGGCTAAGAGAAAGAGGAACAGACCAGACCCTTTTGACCATAGGAGGTGACAGTACTAATGTGAATACTGGCTGGGAGGGAGGAGTAATGCATTATGTGGAGGCCAAGCTTAGCATGAAGTTGGTGTGGATTGTCTCTGACTTGAACACTGGGGAGCTGGTCTCAGACACCTGGTGACTACACTGGATGGCAAGACATTGAGCAACAACAAGTGGTCTGGGCCCCTAGGGAAGATGTTAGACACTGCCACTGAGCTGGAGATCAACCCAAACTTCACGAGGATCACTGTTGGTCCTCCTCTACCCCATCTCAGTCAGGAGGTAGGCAAGGACCTCAGCACAGACCAATCATATGGCTACAGAATCATCACTGCCATCAGATCAGGAGAGGTACCTCAGA